>WFIU01000003.1:73304-330175 GCA_009756545.1 Metschnikowia dekortorum
CTTGGTGACCCAACAAGTCCCAATTAGGCTTATTCGTAGGTCAAGTGGCACCTGAGGCACCATTTGTCCTGCATCTGAGTGAAACCACGACGTTGCATTTGGGTAAAGCCACGGCGCTGGTGCCGTTGTCGTCTAGAACCTCGGAGATAGGCGGTAAAGGGTTTGACACGCCTTTCTCCAGGTGGGGTTTCGATGGTTTCCCCTTGTAACCGCAAGTCGCAGGTTAATTGTGTATCCATGGGTCTAACAGATCAATGTATCAAAGTAAAAGGCAATCAAAAGACCTTCCTAACCAACATTCCTGTAAAAAGCACCATTTCATCACACCTTGGTCGAATAAGAAGGAGTAAGAAGTTCGTAGTCACTTTGTTCACGTATCCATCCATAGAGTGACTTTCTTAGCCTGGCCGAATGGTGTTTCCCATTCTTGATGTAGCCATGGGGTTTCATTTATGCATCTTTATCTAGTCCGCATTCAAGAATGTAGTCTTCTGGTCCAGATGTGTCACAACAAGCCCAGTTTCACGGCGAAGCCAACCCTCCCGTTCTTAAGTTTGCATAGCTGACGGGTGGGGGCGTTTCCTGATCAATCCATTGGTGCATGGCCTGAAGAGGCCTACCCATCCCACAAGCATCTAGAGGTATGCATTAAAAATGCAGCTAGAGGTGTTGTTGTATGTGGAGTATCTTTTCGATGTACTGATGACAGCCAAGGAATCCATCCAGCGTCCGGTTGCCTAGGGCTCTGCGCAGGACAGCACGAGAGCCTCTGGGACTGACTTCCGGGACTGGTCTCTGTGACTGACCTCCGGGACTGGCCTCTGGGACTGACCTCCGGGACTGGTCTCTGGGACTGACCTCCGGGACTGGTCTCTGGGACTGACCTCCGGGACTGGCCTCTGGGACTGGCCTCTGGGACGTGAAAGGGTCACCTAAGACTCAAGCACAAGTTCCGGTGGGATGCACCATAACACCCATAAATCAACCAGAGGGGCAGCCCCTGCTCATTGCAAATTTTACCGGCACCACCTCTTCAAAAAACGGACATGCGTCTGTACTGGGTTCACATCAGCCCAAACACCGCTTAAAGTGAAAGGCACCGTCTCCATGCCCGCTTGCTCAGCGCATAACTGTTCATGTGCATTCCCAGTCTTTGGCCTTGTTCGTCCCTTGTTTCTTTGCATGACCATTGGAACACTTGCCCCTCCCACCACCATGGTCGGTACATGTAGAGAGGATAGTTCGGCCGCGGCATCAAACATGGGAGGTTTGGTGGACAGCACGTTGACCACGGGCTAATTTCTAGTGGCTGTTGCAGTTCAAGTACCCCAGAAAAGTATCATGAAGATCCGTGTGGACTCCTTATTAGGAACAGATGCGTTTGTTGTAGCTTCTGTGGGTCTAGTTCTAGAACACATCTAAGACGACCCTCCAAGCTGGGATTTTATGATTCTTATGAAGTTGGCAGGCATCTCGCCTTTGAAATTTGCGATTCGCAATCCACTCATGGATACATGTTGTGTTCTAGGCGTCCCCAATATGGCGGCGCTTTAGTAAGCCAGAGGGGTATATGCGCAGCGGCTAAGTGGAGCGCTCTCAGTCTTGACGCAGTACCGCTGCCTGTACATTGACCGGGGGACTGTACATCGACCGGCGGCCTGTACAATAGCCGGCGGCCTGCACCCTGGCTGCGGTTTTGGGTGCAAATGGCCCTCGGAAGTCAGGCATCGTGTTCGTAGGGCGCAGGCCTGCGTGATGCCTTCTCATATGGAGAAATGACCCTGTAAAGATTCCCTGTAAAGAATTGCCATGTGAAGTAATGCCTACAGCTTTTAAAAGTATCAGATCAACGCTGCAAAATGAGTCAATCAAATGGTCCATAGTGATCTGGCTTGAATCATTATGTCGACTAGTTGATTCATTTTGGCGCCCTGGTTTGATTGTTTTGGCGCACTCCGAGTAGTTAAGAATCTCCGCTCTTCGAAAGCTCGGCATTTCGACCCTCGGACTTAGGAACAGGTGTCTATATGCACTCCTGAGGTGCGGTCGCACATGCGACTGCACCTCTACTGTGATGTACGGAGGTAGCTCACGATGCAACAAGAAAAACACCTTGAGGACAAGAATATGCAGCGCGGCCAGCATACAGCCGCACTCGAGCTCGCCGGAGCCAAGAAATTCTGCTGTGCACTTCGCCTTCGCACGTAACACGACGTCACACGCAAGTCGCCAATTCGGCCGCATTTGGCCTCCAACTTGCATACTTCCGGGCTATCCCTTTGGCCACGGGTGTATGTGGGTGCTTTCTATCCTCGAAGCTAGGCCCTCCGATACTATTGTTAATGCAGGGGGAAGCGACTCCCAGAGTCGCCGAGCCCAAGATTCGGGCCACATCTTGCATCGTGTGTGGTGCCGCACTTTCTACATCCCCGGCTGACATTTTACGAATTAGTCTAGCGGAGTATTTGGGGACGTATGCGTCTGTGTGACGCGCCCAAATGTAGGATTGCTCACAGGGTCTGCGAAGATGATGCGGGCCCTCTTCCACCAAAAGCAAAAGGGTACAATGCACAGGGAAGGCCTTCCCTTAAATTACACATGCTTTTCAAAAACCCATGCTAGTCCACATGATTAAATTGTCCTCACATTCCCCTTTTTCGCCTACCGCCGTCTGGGCCCTGAAAAATGTCGCACGGCGCAACGCCTAATGCCCAGCGTGCGTCGTGCATGTAGTCGGCATGCCCAGCTTTGCAACCTTGGCAAGCCCATTCCACTAGCTATTACAGCCCATCTGCCCCGCTCCTTCATCGCGGTATAAAAACCGTTCCCCTCCTATCCCTACCTTCAGTTTTCTCTCTTTTCATCAAAATGGGCTACGAGGAAAAGCTTGTGGTTCCGGCCTTAAAGTTTAGAAACTTCCTTGATAAAATCCCCAACATCTATAATGTTTACGCGATAGCCTCCATTTCGTATATTTCCGGAATGATGTTTGGCTTCGATATCTCCTCCATGTCTGTTTTTGTGGGCCAAACCCCATACTTGAACCAATTCAACAGCCCCAACTCGGAGATGCAAGGGTTCATCACCGCTTCCATGAGTTTGGGATCCTTCTTTGGTTCGCTCTCGTCTGCCTTTGTGTCGGAGCCTTTCGGAAGACGTGCCTCTTTGCTCATCTGTGCTATTCTTTGGGTTGTTGGTGCCGCCATCCAATGCTCCGCCATTAACAGGGCTCAGTTAATTGTGGGAAGAATCATTTCCGGCTGGGGCATTGGCTTTGGCTCGTCCGTGGCCCCCGTGTACGGGTCTGAAATGGCCCCCAGGAAAATCAGGGGTACCATTGGAGGTATCTTCCAGTTCTCGGTGACCGTGGGTATCTTCATCATGTTCTTGATTGGTTTCGGATGCTCTCACATCAGCGGAAAGGCGTCGTTCCGAATCCCATGGGGAGTCCAAATGGTACCTGGGATTATCTTGCTCTTTGGGCTTTTCTTTATTCCAGAGTCTCCCCGATGGTTGGCCAAGCAGGGATACTGGGAAGAGGCCGAGTACATTGTGGCGCGGATTCAGGCCAAGGGAGACAGGGCCGACCCTAACGTGCAGATCGAGATGTCCGAGATCAAAGAACAGTTGTTGCTTGATGAGCACGCCAAGTCTTTCACCTATGCGGATCTCTTCTCCAAAAAGTACAGGCAGAGAACCGTCACGGCCATTTTTGCCCAGATCTGGCAGCAGTTGACCGGTATGAACGTTATGATGTACTACATCGTGTACATTTTCCAGATGGCCGGCTATAATGGCGACACCAACTTGGTGCCCAGTTTGATCCAGTACATTTTGAATATGGCGGTCTCAATTCCTGCATTGTTTTGCTTGGATCTCGTGGGAAGACGCACGATCTTGCTTTTTGGAGCCGCCGCCATGATGGCCTGGCAATTTGGAGTGGCAGGGATTTTGGCCACCTATGCCGTGCCCGACGAGATTTCAGACACTGTGAGGATCTCCATTCCCCCGGAACACAAGCTGGCCGCAAAGGGAGTCATTGCCTGCTGCTACTTGTTTGTGTGTTCGTTCGCTTTCTCGTGGGGAGTGGGGATCTGGGTGTACTGTTCCGAGGTGTGGGGAGACTCGCAGTCCAGACAACGAGGAGCAGCGCTCTCGACGTCTGCCAACTGGATCTTCAACTTTGCCATCGCCATGTTTACGCCCAACTCCTTCAAGAATATCACGTGGAAGACCTATTGCATCTACGCCGCGTTCTGTGCCTGCATGTTTGTCCACGTGTTGTTCTTCTTCCCCGAGACCAAGGGTAAGAGGTTGGAGGAGATTGGCCAATTGTGGGATGAGGGCGTGCCCGCGTGGAAGTCTGCTTCCTGGCAGCCAACCATTCCTATTGCCTCCGACCGCGACCTTGCCCAGAAGATTGAGTTGGAGCACGCTGAAAATGGCGAGCAGTTGATGGCGCTGCACCTGCCTTCTTCGAAGGAGAAGGAGAAGACTATTTCTGTTTAATTTTAATAATGGCTTATGCCCAGAATACAACTTTGCACCAACTCAGTTTCGCTTTTGAATCCGTCAGAATTGTTCCTCTCTTGCCCGTTTCTGAATCGCAGGAGCGACGACTATTTATCTACGCAAGCTTATGCAAAGCTGGGCTTCATCACGGCCTCTAGACCTGGGCATGTCCAGGTCTTAGAGTGTCTATTATATGCAGTGCTGCCACCTTTAAAGCAGAGAATTCCAGCTCTGCGTTATACATGGGTGTGTTTGGAGCACCATAGAGTAACCATGGACTAATGTCCAGTAGTGATCCAAGCTCGAACAACACAGCCATGGTATCGTGAAGATAGTTGTGGACTGCCTATTCAGTAGTAGATACATTTGTATTAGTGGGTCTGGTTCTAGGAGGCATCTTTGATGACCCTCCAACCTGGGTTTGTATGATTACTCTTATGAAGTTAAAAGGCAGCCATCCTTTTATATTTGGGGATCGACATTCTCCATTAATCTCCTGATGTATGTCCTGGCAACCAAGATATGCGCAGTGGCTAAGCATAGTGCGCTCAGTCTTATTTCAGCAGATTAGGTTATATTTATATTTTAAATCAAATGAGACACCTATATAATTAAAAAAAGAATCCAATTAATATAGTCAATATTCAATATTAATTGAATTGCCCTTAAAAGGGATATTAATAAAGTAATGACTTAAGTTTTAACTCATTTAAGAAAGAGTAAAGAGGTTAGTTTCGATGGGGCGTCGACATCAGCGAAAGCATCTAATGTGTCAACAAAGATCTTGAATATCAAGACTAAATGTTTAATTAAATTATTTATTTAGTTGTCAACACCAACCCAGCGCGACGCCCAAGCATTCGAGCCGGTGTGGAGCTGTGCGGAGCGCGAAAATTACGACTGCTCTGCATGCACAGCTGCGCCTTGGGCCGACTAGCGATTGATAGTGAGTAGGGTGCATGGCTGAACCGTGATGAGCTTTTTCAAACATGAGGCCCTCGTCCTTTCAACCTCCTTGAAATATGAAATCCGTACCATGGCCTCATTCACTTGGTGTTGCTGCATCATTGGCCGGCGGTCAACCGGAGAAACTAAGAAATCCCCGGTAAAGTGTAAAATGCCTTGTTAGAGGCTGTGTAGTCATTTTCTCTGATTTTGGTGCTTCGGCTTGTTTAGGGCTGATTTTTTCATTTGGTCTTCTTGGCTCGAACCTGGTTGTTGGTCTGGTCCGACCTTCTAAAAAGTCCAAGTCATGTATAATTATGGATTATGGCACGTGCCATCTTCAACCCCGATCTTACAACACGGAATTTCGTTCCTCTAGTCCTCTGTATCGTGCAAAAGAGGTAGCAATTTACGGCTCGAGTATGGCAACAGTGGCACTCCTTCTCGTGAATAGTGCGTAATTGGTGTGCTTCTAAGGGAGAATGTGAAGTGAGATCAGCATAAAAAAGGTTTGGTCACAAATAAAAGATTTTGGTCAAAAAATACTTTTAGCCTATAAATAAGCCGGACCAGCCCCTTTAGCCTACAGGATTTTATACTGGGCTCCAAGACTACTGTTTCGCTGTGCAATACAGTACACACGGCCCCGTGCATTATGAGCCCTGGACCAAATAAGCGCTATACACTGTAGTGCTTCGCTAAAGTTATGTTTTGTTATTTGTTGGCGTCAAGTACTGTAAGGTTTGTTCGTTGGTGATCCCTAAAACACGGTGGTTTCCCCAGACTTGTATAGAAGACTGGCCCGGGCGGAGGGCGGGGCCCTGTGTGCACCACTTTTAGCCGGCGTGGGGGCCGATGGCACCACCTTTGGTCGATGCTGGGGTCTGGTCACGGCTGAACCCCTTTACTTGCCCAAAACGTCCCAATCTGGCTGATAAACGTCCCAATCTGGCTTATTTCGGCGAAAGCGGCGCCTGAGGCGGGCTTGGTCCTGCATCTGAGTAAGCACGACGTTGCATTTGAGTAGAACCACGGCGTTGCTCCTGATAAGGCGCAACTGGTGCAACTTCGTCTAGGCCTCGAGACAGGCGGCTGGGATTGGAAACTCCTTTTTCCAGGTGGGTGACTGAAGCATCCACCTTGTAACCGCACGTCGCAGGTTAATGGTGGTTCTAACAAAAGTGGTCATACATGAATACACCTACAAGATTAGGAACAAGTGGATCCAATATAAAAATACATAATACTACCGCGGTGAAATCACCCATGGAGGGCATTGGAATACATGGAGTGATGCAGACCATCGCAGGTTTCAAGGGATTGGCTTGAGAGCCGTCTCCACGAATTTTGCTCATCCGTTGGCGTTCAGTGGATGAGTCAACATCAGTTCACCACTTCAAGTTGCTGGAGTGAAAGAGACCCCTGTAAACAAGAACTCAACTACCAAGTCAGTGGCGCACTGGGATGCATGTCACCAATACACGAACGAGGCGGGTCATTTCTAGAGGCCAAGCATTCTGTTCCAACAACTAGTGGACATATGAAACAATGCTGCAGGCCGTCCAGTGATGCCAACCCAAGTGCAATCTGTGTACCGACGGACGGAGCGCGAATGCTTCGGCTGATGACCGACTTCCGCCTGATACTCACTGATACCACCGTGAGTCTAACTCCGCTTCGCCTGCTCCAGGCGCCCCTTGCTCAAGTCATAAACGTCAATCGAGGGTGAAAACTGGCGCATTTATCCATATATGGTCGTAGGATCCGGAACCACCGCTGTTGATGATCATGGACCTTGGAGCCAACGTCATAGCCTTGACCACATATATCTAAGGAAGACCTTAGGGGTTCTTGGCTCTGGCCCGATCTGACCAAAGTGTAACTGCAAACTCTAATCTTACCTCCACTGCACAATGAAGACACAACGATGGCTTTCAATGATTTCTATAATCGCAAAAAATGTTTCCCAGGAAATGCCCCGCCATGAACACACTCAACAAATGTCACCCAATAAATATCACCCACTAAACACACAACAAAAATCACCACCTAATCAATATCAATAATCAACTCACATTGTAAATCACATAATCATCAAATAACATATCTTGATTCATTCCATCTTTGCATTTGCCACTACATGATCAACACGTGCCAACCATCCCTCAAATCCCATATTCACTGGGTGTAAATCTCCTTGCCACCCAGTCACTTAGATCTCACCACCGCATCAGTTGAAACGTGGTCCATCACCAATAAAAACCTTAAACATGCTGGTGTGATGGCCATGGTCCGACGACCGTAACTTTCCAATGTCGCTCAAGAAATTACAGCATCCAGAAAGTAGGTCTATACTAATCAAGACCCACGATGAATGCCATGAGTACCCGAAGCCTTGTTCATATACCAGGCAATCTAATCGCAATCCACATTAGCGCAGGCCCCTCTTCATGCCCCTAAGCTTCTCAACTAATACTCATCGTTGGAAAGCAAGGACTTCAAGGCCCATTCGTCCTTGAACTTCGTCTTCATAATATCCAACTCGGAAATCAAGTTGGAGCACGCGTTCTTCAACGCATCTCGAGGAGTGTAGTCGTCGTCGGTCTGGATTCGCAACACGAAATTTGCAAACAATGGATGCTCCACCTTGTACGCAGCAAATATCACGCGGTCGTCCTTGGCCAATTGCGCACGCAACATGTTGGCAAGCGTGTGGTCCTCCCTTTCGATCTTGATGATGGCAGCATTGGGGACTTTAGTGTCGGGGATGATTTTGATCCTGCGGTTAGTACTTGGCTGCCTAGCATGAGCGTTTCTGTTACGTACTTCTCCACACCATCCGGTAAGATGAAAAGCTCGAATCTATCGGGGGCGTTCATTGTGGTGCGGCGACGGGTTGGTGGTGTGAAGTTCCACCACTTTGGCGCATCGGTCACTTGGGTGCGCGGATGCACGGGTGCAGGGCGGGCAAGGCTGGTGGGAACAGCGCCGGCGGACGGGTTCGGCGGAAGGGCGTGGTGTACGGGTGCAGCGCTCGGATTACTGGGTGTACGGGTTGCAAGGCGGGCTTGGTGCATCTCTCTGTGTCCAAGTAAGGGTAAAATTTTCCCTTTTGGGGTTGGCGGCGTCCCGGGAGCTTAGTGCGTCGGATGGGAGAGCCAGGGAACCCCAAGCCCCTTTCGGGACTGCCCCGTCTTTGCCAGTATGCAGTCCACCAAAGCATGCCCCCGTGCCGCCTCACGGCGTCATGCAGGAGCGTTCATTCCTGCACGCGTCCCCACTGGCCCTTTTTTTCTATCTCACTATCTCGTCTTTCCTCACAGAAAAGCCCTTCTTTGGTCCATCATGTCCAACCAAGAGAACCGCTGGCCCAACCAGGGCATGCCCATGAACCAGAATTTCAAGTATGTATGATCCCGTGCTCGCTGGCCTGATGTTAGCCAATCCGAGACTTTGTTAGCGATGGATGATCGAGCAATACCACCATATCAAGCGCCAATTTGGCCGGCCTGTTGGCGCCGTGTATGAAGCTTGCTTCACAAATAGGCACGATGCATTCACGAGTGCCCAAATCTGCCCAAGCTAGTCCAAGCCGGCCTTATATGCTCTAGACTGTCTGAGTTGGCCAAGATTTTCGGGCCTAATGTCTGCAAGTTTTCATCTTGCATTAGATATTGCCAGATCGGATTACTCTGCCTCAGAGTTGATTTGGTTTATCATGATTCTTCGGTGACCTAGCAGCTAGCTTTACTTGGTCGGCTTATGGTCTGCCAACGGCTAGCCTCGGCCGGCTATGTTGATGCTTGCCAACGAGCGGCTGACTCAAATTGCGAAGACCAGAAACTCCGGCTGTGAATGAATATCAATGGCAACTTTCTGATTAAAGTAGTCTGAGCGGCCTTTGCTGGTGATTCTGCTGGCCGCTTTGCAAGCTATTGATTCATCAGAAAAGTTGCGGGTAGCATGCATAACACGCGTTGAGGCCCCTTCATTCATGTCAGTGCAGCAGACAGAAGGATGAGTCGTCGCTTTGGAAAAAAGAAGGAGTCGTTGCTTTGGCAAATAAGACTCGCAGCTCGCAGCTATGGCAAGATCGCAAGATGAACCCTTCACTAGCACCCCACAAAAAACGCATACTAACTTCAGTCGACAAAGTCCTCCCGTGTTACCCCCGCCTGCATCTTTGGACACCTCGTCTCAACAGTTTGTGCCCTTTACGTCTCTCCCCGCATTGGGCAACCGAGGAAATTCGAACTCCGGTGGCCATGTTTTCACCATTCCTTCGATCAATTCCACTGAAGATCACCGTCTGCCGCCCGCCGTGGGTTCTCGGTTTCCTCTGGTCCCCGGATATGGTGCGTTGAGCTCGCACTTGCCCAACTCCATCTACAGCACCCTTAATCTGGACCTCTCGACGCAAAACCAGGGCCAAAGTCCGGGTCAGAAAGCCCAAGATCCTGGGCAAAGCGAAGGAAAAAACCAGTCTAGTGTGCAAACAAACGTTGCAAATCCCGGCCACAATTCTGCTCAACCCCAGAATAGCTCTCAAGTTGCACCCCCTAACGCCCCGCATAACCCTTCGCCAAACCCGCCGCAAAACTCTTCCCAGAACCCTGCTCAAAACGCATCGAATCTGCTGCTTCTGCCCAATAAAAACGACTCCAAACTGAGGTCACAGGCGCCGGAGGCCGTTTCTGAGAAGGAGTCTTCCGAGCCCGCACGTTCTATTCCAGCCATTCCACTGGGTGTTTTGAGCCGTTCCTCAACATCCAATGCGTATAGGCCTTTAAACGTGAAAGATGCCTTGTCGTATTTGGACCAGGTGAAAATTCAGTTCTATAACCAGGCTGACATCTACAACAACTTCTTGGATATTATGAAGGACTTCAAGTCCCAGAGTATTGATACACCGGGTGTGATCAACCGCGTCTCTTCGTTGTTTCGTGGACACCCGAACTTGATTCAAGGCTTCAATACATTTTTACCTCCAGGTTATAAGATTGAGTGTTCTTCTGATCCCTCAGACCCCAATCCAATTACCGTGACGACCCCAACTGGTACAACCACGAGGCCGAACCTCGCAGGAACGCCACCAGGCGAGATGTCGGGGACCCATCAATTGTATTCCCAGCCTACCCAAAATGGAGCGCAATTCCAGGACCAGCAGCAAGTAGGAGGAGGTCAGATTGAGTTCAACCATGCAATTTCCTACGTTAACAAAATCAAGACGCGTTTTGCTAACCAGCCCGATATCTACAAGCAGTTTTTGGAGATTTTGCAGACGTATCAGCGCGAACAGAAACCAATTGGCGAGGTCTACGAACAAGTGACACGCTTATTCTCGAACTCTCCCGATCTCCTTAACGACTTCAAGCAGTTTTTGCCTGACACAGGAAACCACCAGCCCCCGCAGTTTCTTGTCAGGCCAGAGGATCAGCAGGCGTTGCCTTCCAACGGACATCCGCATATGCATGAAAACCAACAATTTTACCCGGTCAACGGAACCTCACAGTTGCCCCCTTTGGGCAATTTTCAACCCAATACTTCCGGGGCTATGAACGCTCAGGACGTGAACTATAGGAATAATCGAGTTCCCATGATGAACCCTGACGTGGACCATGAAGCTTTTCGCAAAAATAGCGAGCAACACTCGCCGTACCAAAACAACTACAATGAGGAAGCCACATATTCCAGCATACGCGCCACGGGTACGCTAGGCAAGCAAAAGTCCGTGACACCTGTGCCTGCTCAGGCGGCCAAGGTGAACCCTACGTTAGTTCCCGGCATCCCTGAACCTGTGCCGCCCAGCTATATGGCCAAGAGCTCCTCGCTTCTGGAGGAACTCTCTTTTTTCGACAAAGTGAAAAAGGCTATTGGAAACAAGCAGACATACGGCGAGTTCTTGAAGATGTTGAATCTTTTTTCGCAGGATGTCATCGACAAGGATACATTGGTGCAACGCGTGGAATGCTTTTTGGGTGAGAATCACTCCGACTTACTTTATTGGTTCAAGCAATTTGTGGGCTACGAAGAAAAGACCCAGAGCATGGAGGACATCACATTCAAAAAGCACCAGATTGAACTCTCGTTGTGTAAAGCCCACGGGCCTTCATACCGGCAATTGCCCAAGATAGAAACCTATATGCCTTGTTCTGGAAGGGATGAAATGTGTTGGGAGGTGTTGAATGACGAGTGGGTTGGGCACCCTACATGGGCATCTGAAGATGCCGGCTTCATCTCACACCGGAAAAACCAGTACGAAGATATTTTATTCAAGATTGAGGAGGAGAGGCTCGAGTTCGACTACCATATGGAGGCCAACTTGCGCACCATACAAACGCTTGAAACGATAGCAAACAGAATCGCCAACATGACACCCGAACAAAAAGCCAGCTTCAAGCTTCCGCCCGGTTTAGGCCACACTTCGCAAACCATCTACAAAAAAGTCATCCGCAAAATCTACGATAAGGACAGAGGGTTTGAGGTGATAGACGCTCTACATGAAAACCCTGCTGTTGCTGTCCCAGTAGTTTTGAAGAGGTTGAAGCAAAAGGATGAGGAATGGAAGAGAGCACAGCGGGAGTGGAATAAGGTGTGGAGAGAAATGGAGCAAAAAGTCTTCTACAAGTCGTTGGATCACTTAGGCTTGACGTTCAAACAAGCCGACAAGAAGCTTCTTACTGCCAAGCAATTGGTCAGCGAGATCAGTACTGTCAAGGTGGAGCAGCAGAACAAGCGCTTACACCCGTTGATGCCCAAGTCGCAGGAGCAACTCGACTATGAGTTCCATGACTACGATGTGATCTACGACATCATCAAGCTCTCGGAATATTTCATCAACCACTCGTCCAACTATTCCCAAGGAGACCGAGAGAGACTATGTGATTTTTTCAAGCATTTCATTGGGGTCTTTTTCGGCATTGATCAAGCCGTCATTGATACAGCATTGAAGAAGCGCGCATATGATTCTAATCGAGAAGAGAAGGCAGGTGAGGGAGAAAATAATAGTGACGACAAAGGTCAGGCCCAAGTTAAACGTGGGCGCGAGAACGACCTTTTGCGAGATGTGTTGAAGAAGCAATCGACCAAATCCCGCAAAGAAGAAGTGGACGACACGCCCACAAGCGAGAGCGAAGAGACATTTACATCCACCATGGACGGGTCGGGAGATTTGTGGATCAGCACGTCGTCGTCCACATTCTCGCTCGGCGAGACCGAACAAGAGGAGAGTCGACACAAGTTCAACCTTTTCTGCAACACCACGGTCTACGTGTTTTTCCGACACTTTCGGACGCTTTACGAAAGATTGAGCGAAATCAAGGGAATGGACGAGGAGGTGGGCAAGGAGATCAAGTCGCGGAAGATTCCTCAATTCGCCAAAGACTTAAACCTCGTGTCTCAACAGCTTCAGGAGATGAACATAGAGATAGTGGCGGGACCCAAGGGCTGCTATAGCCAGGTTGTGGCGTTGGCCGAGAGACTATTGGACGGCGAGATTGAGCATCAATGGTACGAGGAGAGCTTGCGCCAAGCCTACAGAAACAAGGCTTACAAGTGCTACACGTTGGACAAAGTGGTGCAGTCATTGGTCAAGCACATGCACACGTTGATTACCGACCACAAGACGTCGGAGATGCTAGTGCTTTTTGAGCAGGACCGGAAGAGCCCAAGCACCACGGCCAAGAAGCAGATCTTGTACCGCATGCAGGTACGCCTGTTGATGAGCACTGACGAGAACATGTTCAAGATCGCATACGTGCAGGGCAGCAACAGGGTCAACATCCAGTTCGTGGGACTTGACGACTTGACTATCAACGACCACGCCAATGCTGAAGAGCGCTACAATTACTACGTGACGTCGTACGTGATGTCGCATCCCACCGAGGGGGTGCCGTTGGCGAAAATTAGCATGCCTTTCCACAAGCCGTTTGTTGATATGGTCAACGAGGACCAGTGCAACGGAAGGGCCGTGCCGAAGCTCAAGATGTCGATATGCGAGAATTCGTTCCGGATGTTTTTCGAGAGCGGCACCTTTGACCTGTTTACATCCAACAGCGTGTACGTGAAGCGCAAGGACAGCACCGAGGAGAAAGAGGGGCTCGAGCATATCCTCAACGACACCTCTGCACCCTGGAATGCCAGCATGGCGGAGGAGAGCATCAAAAAGCTCAATGCGTCTTTCGACGAGCTCATCAAAAACGGCGTCTCCAGCTACAAGGCCGAGCAGCCTCAGAAGCAAGACCGGAGGAATCCGGATGCCACCATCGATGCAGACTCTACTCTTGTGCTTGCAGAACACAACGACACGACCATTCAGCAAGAAGCCAATGACAGCACTATGGAGGAGATCGCTGTGAATGAAAATGGTGACAAGTAAAGACCGAAACGGTCTTGAGCGCTTATGTGCAGTCTCAACATCTCGTTTAGCATGTCAGCAAGTCTCAGCAGCCTGCGGGGTGCCTTGCTTGTCTATAGTCATTGGTCAGTCCGGTGCTTTTCGTCTGTATTATATCTGCATGCTGTCTTTGTCTGTATTATATCTGCATACTGTTTTTTTGTCTGCTGTCGTTTTGTCTGTTGCCTATTCTGCGGTCTATTCTGCGGTCTATTCTGCGGTCTATTCTGTGCCAGTCCAGCATTCTCATACTCTAGTATACATCAGCAGCCTAGCGGAAGGTGCCCTCCGCAGCAGCACGCGCCAAGCGCTCGGTGGCTATGGTATGCGCCAACCTCTCGCGTTGCTCTAGGCGCCACGCCACAAACGCCTTGTCGCCCTTGAGCAACAAAAGGCGGAGAATGATGTTCTCGGCCGAGGTCTGTGCCGTCAAGGGATCGGCCCGAAGCTCCCTGGCCTCCTTCTCCGCACGGGCCCGTTCCTTGGCCGTGGCATTGGCCCGGATGGTCAGCCGGCGCGCAATGGAGCCCGCGCGGCTTCTCAACTTGGCCGCGTCCGAGGCAAACACATTGTTCTTATCTCGGAGCGTCTCGAGGTACGCCGGCGCAAGGCGCTCGGACTCGAGCTTAAGCTGCTCCACGTCGGTCTCGTAATAAACGGGAATCAAGAGCAACAGCTGGTACTGGTCGTTTTTCAAGGCCTCCACCGGCGGCCCGTTGCCCTCATTGTAGAAAAAGTCAATGCACAAGAAGTTGATCCAGCCAATCACCGTCTCGATCTCGTTGGCGGTCAAGGTCTTGCCAAACCCGAGGTAGTTCATGGAGCTGGTGACGTTGGCCACGGCCGTCGACACCGCCGACTGCCACCCCGCGCGCGCGGTCGGCGCCACGCTCTTCAACATCTTGAGCGCGCGCGAGCTCTTCAACTGCGGGAGAAGCAACTCGTCCGCGCACGCCACCACCACGTGCCACGCCTCCAACATCACCAGCACGAGCAACTCCTTGGTCAAGTACTGCGCCAACACCGCAAGGTTCATGTTCAAGTAGTTGTATAGCGGCATCATGGCCTCGTCCATCTGCTCCTGCGAGGGCTTGATGTTGCCTCCGTTTCCGCACACCGCCTTCAACGTTTGCCTGGAGATGCAGCTCCGGATGAACCGCGAGAACTTGGCCACGATCATCTTGGTGATGCGCTGCTGGCTGCGCTTGAGTGTGCGGTGCGCGCGGCCAAACGCGAACATGGCGTCGTCGCGCTCACTCTCCACCGCGATTTCCGTCAACACGCGGCCCTGGGTGTCCAAGTCGAGAAATACCTCTTGCGGGATGCCGTCGTGCTTGAACTTGCGCGGCTCGAGCTGGATCAACGCGCGCCCGCACACGCCGTGCGTGCCGAAGCGCTCCTCCCAGATGGTCAACAAGAGCGTCATCTGCGCGTGGGCTTCGAGCGTCAATTCAAACTCCTCGTCCCACTCGGGGTTGTCTGTCTCCAAGGTGCGGGTCTTGGCCACCATGCGCCGGGCCTGCGTATCGGCCAAAGTGGCGTAGAGCCGCAAGCTGGTTGCGTCGGAGCTGGCCTTGACGTTCTCCGCCTTGACCAAGCGGATCGAGAACACGTGGCTGGTGTAGTGGTGCTTGGATGCCGGGTCGTGCTCGGCCATGGTGGCTGACACGGCCTCGGGGTCCACCACCTCCTCCAACTTGCTGAGCTGTGTGACCATGGCGCTCAAGTTGTTGAGCCCGATGCACGTGCGCGGCGTGAAGTTGAACGGCGGCACTGTCACCTTGTCGTTGCCCAAATGCGTCACCATGGACTTGACCTCGTCAAGCCACCCGCTCTTCTCGCCATTGTCGTCGGCCTTCTCCTCCGCGAGGTCCTCCATGATAATGTCGCTCAACTCGCTCGCATACATGCGACAGCTGGCGCTGACGCTCTGCGTGAGTGTGGTGTATACCTTGGCCAACTGCGCCTCGTTCTGCCAGTCAAGCCCACGTAAGATTCCCAAGTACTGCTTAATCAATGAGAAAATGTCGTGCACAGAGCTGCTGTGCTTGGTGGTATCGCTTTCAATGTCCACCGGCTGGAAGTCGTCCTGCGTGAGCGCGTTGGACACAAAGCTCTTGATCTTGTCGGAGCTCTCCTTGACCCACGACTCGAGATACGGGAAGAAGAAGCTCTCAAGGTCAAATGCGAACTTGGCCTGCGGCCCACAAACCTGGCCGTGGATGCTGCGAATCTCGCAAAGCGACTTGTATGCCTCCAACGCGTCGCCGTAGTTGAGGAACTGGCCCTGTGCTGTCACATGGAGCACAATGTGCTTGAGGATATTGTTTGCGTCCGAGCCAAACATCTCCGTCACAACGGACGCGTACGTGTGGCTCACATTGAGGAAGTCTAAGAGCGGGAACTTGTACCGCTTCTGGAGCATTCGGATATTTCCCACAAGCTCCTCGCAGATATCCAAGATGTGCACAATGCTCACAGTGTTGTCCCGGGGAAGCGTTGCCAACAGCTCTGCGTACAGAGCCTCGGACGCCCGGAGGAGCGTCTTGCTCAACTTTTTTTCCCACTTGGCTGGGGCTCCCAGGCCCTGGATCTTGGAAAAGAGGCTGTCGGATTCCACATACTCCCCCAAGAAGGTGAGGTACGGCCCAAACTTGGGCTTGACGCTTTTACTAAGCACCGCGCTCACACAGTCCTTGATGCTCTGCATCACCAGCGAGTACGTGTAGCCCAAACTTTTGACCCACTCCTCCTGATCCTGCAAGCTCCACTGCTGCTTGTCGTCCCACTCTAGACCACCTTCTTCAACCATGCGTTTGCACGCCTCGAGGATTGTGGATGCCGCTTCCACGTCAATGGGACCCAAGCCCTTCGAGTTTGTAGGCCGGTATAAAGCATCCACCATGTGGCCTGTCATGTGGGCGGCAGAATAGAAACATACGGCCCGAGTGGACGGGTCAAGCCTCCATAGTCTCCCACACGACGCAAGCAAGTCACGGGCTGGCTTCTGCAATGACATCGACTCTGCCAGCGCATGCTCCAAAAGGAGCTTGGCCAAAACCGTGAAGAACGGGTTGATCTGCGCCCTCGACGGCATAATGTAGAACTCGTCACCCACGGGGAGCTGCGGTGCCGCCAAGAGCTTCATGTGCACAGGCACGGCGTACTTCTTGAGAAGGCCTTCACAGCGCAGAATCTCGCGTTCCTTCCACTGCTCATAAGCCGGCCTGTCGGCAAAGCTGTTGGGGGCGTACTTGCCGATATCCTTGCCTGTGTAAAAGAGCACTTGCTCTACATCCTTGGCCAAGGCTTTGTGAGAGACAGTGGCCTTTAAAGCCAGCACGTCGGCCTGGATCCTATCTTCATCCACATCAAACACACTGCAGAGGAGCAGCACAGCGGCCTGGTCCATATCGGAAACCTTGAAGGGGATCTTGGGGTACTTTGCGTCGGCATCGGCCACGTGGTTGGCGGCCCGGTCCGCTTTGGGTTGCAACGCGGCACTGTGCTCGTTCAACTTGGCCACCAAAACCGCGCTATTCTTGTCCTTCTGCACCAAGGACTTGATGATTTGGATGAACAGCTCAGTCTGGCGGAACACGCGCGAACTGATTTCTTCGGGTGGAACCAGCGATAACTTCACGAGCTCCTTGTTGGCGGCGCTAACGAACTTCATCACTAACGTGGCCAAAGTGGCTCGCCGAAGCTCGCTGGCCACTGTGGGGTCAAGCAAATCCGAGTAAAAGCGGAGCAAAGAGCGGCGCGTGGCCTCATCGTGCTTGGACAGGCCCATGGCAATGCTGTTCAAGCGTGTTTTGAGCTCGGGAACCAAGTACGACGGCACCACAGGCTCGTTTTCCCTTGTGGTTCGCGACTTGCGGTCCGGCAGTACCGACGGCCGCAGGGGAATGGCTTTCTGGAACCGGGCCTCGTTGATGTACTGCATCAACACCACCTTAAGGACCGACTTGTAGAGGTTGGATACATCCACTTTCTCCACCGAGGAGTCTGCAGTGTACGATAGTAGGCTCAGAGTCCGCGTTTGGGGAGGCGAGGATCTTCGACGGCTCATGTTTAGGCTGTGGTTCTTGGATAGGGGACTTGAGATCCAGATTGAGATCTCAGGTCAAAAGAATGGGTTTTCAAAGCTTCCTTGGCCACAGGTAAAGATCCACTGGGCAACAGATGAATTTACTGACCGACGGGGAAGCAGACGAAGGGATTAGCGCAAGAGGCCGTTCGAAGGTGTTTGAAAACGACGATGCGTCAGCAAGGTCTGATGGAAGTATATGATACCAGAGGCTATTAAACTGGCACTCCGAAACGTAAGACACTTGAGACGCTCAAGAAAAGTAACACTCGCGAGACAAGAAAGCTGACTTTGGTGTGTATCCGGCACTGTCGGCAAGCCCCGATTCAAACTAGTCGAGGAATTCACGAGTCGTGGGATAATTTAGCGGTAAAAGACTGGAATCAAGCTCTAGCAGTTGACAAGCTCTCTTGCACAGTCTTCAACAGAGTGAACGACGCAGGAATGCCCCAAACCGATGAAAGAAATGGGGGACCGGAAGTAGGGTCGGTTAATGGCCAGTTTTGGGATGGCCAGATTCGGGATGGCCAGTTTTGGGATAACCAGTTCGGAGATGGCCAGATTCGAAATGTTTGATATGGTCAGTTTGGGTTGGCCACCGCGCAGACGCCTCACACGAGCTTGATTTGGAGGGCCCGCTAGTTTATGCTGGGCAGAAAGAAGCGTGGGTTGGGAAGGCCACGGCCAAAGAGTGCAAGAAAAGAATGGCAGTGAGCGGGAAATTATATGTCCGTGGCAAAGGGTAGGTTGAGCCGGGCCTAATTAGGAAGTGGTGGGAAGCCAGTTTAGGAAGTAGTGGTAAGCAGTGGGAAACTTGAGAGGAGGTTCCGCGCGTGGAGAAGAGCAGATGCCCGATTTGGGCGGGTAGGAGCCGCACATGCGAGAGCAACACCAGTGCGTTCCAGAGGACAGGTACACCCACGGGCTACAAGTTCGAGTGGGCCCTGCTGATGCAATTTTTGGGGGCCGCCGGGGCTACCGTGCTGTGGCAGGTGATGGCGGGTATTGCATGCAGCGACGCATAAACCCAGCGTACCCCGGTCCGTCACACACCGACGAAGCCGTTTTCTCGGCACGTGGGGGCGCGCACGTGCGCAGCGGGTCAATCCCGATAGCTTTGGTCAAGGCATGCAGAATACATGAATTCGGAAGTCATGGATTCGGAAGTCATGAGTTCAGAAGCCATGGAGTCATAACATGACACTTGTCTTCATCCAATGCATGCCCTTTCTCGTAATACATGCCGCTAGTCCCTCGCATCTGCCATTCTCTACCATTCTCTACCGTTCTCTGCCATTCTCTGCCATTCTCTGCTCTCCGTATAAATATAGACTGATATAGCATGACCCAGCGTCGGAAACACAATGTTCCAGCCTTTGATTCCGCTCAAGGGTCACGTCGTTCTGCTTGGATCCGTTGCCTTCTTGGTCTGTAATGGATGATGCGACCTAAAGCATCTCAGTGGTCTGGGAGTAACTTAGCCAATGCCCTGTACATCGGTGTCAAAACTCCGTAGTATCGAGAGTCGGGGCCGCCGCGGTAATTGTGGATCTGGGGAGGACAATCATTCAATACGTGTCCGTAATCCCCCTTCGGGATCACTGGTCTAGAGGACCGATCACCAATGGCCCACCAAAAGGCCTCGAACGACAACTATGCACAAGCCGTGCGAGTAGCCAGTCTCACAAGCAGAGAGCAGCTACATCGTGACACTCGTCATGAAGTGTTGCACCGGTAGCCCAGAACCACCAGTCTCGCCAATTAAGTAGCCAGCTTATCACCAGCCTGCAATACGCAGTCTGGATGGTGGTTGGTTCGCTACTCGTCCAGTTCAGAGACAAGATCCAGCTTGGGCGCGGGACTGGGCTCCCTCTTGAGCTCGGTCAGCCCATCCACCAAGTCTCCCTCCTTCGCCAAGTGGCTGCCCAAAAGCCGGTTCATCTCGAACATCCCCACGGATGTCTTCTTGAAGATGGCCTGGAGCTTGGCGTCGCAGAAAATACGGCGCTTGTCTTCCGGGTCCTGGAGCTGGTGCTCTTTGATATACTCCCAGAGCCGCTTCACCACCATTGGGCGACTCATTCGCGGAGCACCTACCACCTGTTGAAGAGCACTGGACAAAGAGAGCTCGGCATTGAAGGCCGTATTGGGCGCCCGTTTTTCTCCGTTGCCGCCTTTGCTTCTCCTGGGCTTTTTGCTCGCGCCCACGCCTCTAGTCTTGCGTCCATACAGCTCGTTCTGGAGCTTTTCCGCTAGCTTGCGGTCATCGTGCTCAAGCTTTCTCTTGCGGTCCACGTCCAGAGACTCCTCGTCGTTTTCGTTGAGCCCATCTGCTAGAGCATAGTATCGCTGTAAGATAAAGTCATTCATCGATTTCTGTCATTAGTAACCTGTATTTTATGTGGCAGAGCTTGTTCCCGTTACTGCGTTTAAAGACCAATTCTTCTTAGTCTAAGAGCCTCAATGTTCTGCAATTGTCAGTGTCAGTGACATAGTCAGTGACTTAGTCATTGTCAAGGTCATAGTCATTGTCAAGGTCATAGTCATTGTCAAGGTCATAGTCATTGTCAAGGTCATAGTCAGTCTCAATGTCAGTCAGTCAGCCTCAGTCAGTCAGCCTCAGACAGCCTAAGTCTCATTCAGTCTCGGTCTTGGTCTCGAAATTGGCCTCCTTCTTCGCTCAATTCTCGACTTTACTCTTTCTCTTTTTCAGTCTTCTCTTTCTCTACGCAAGGTACATACTTTGTGCGGGGTAAAGTCGGTGGAGTAGAGCTCCAGAAGAGCGTTCCTTATTTTCTTGATGGTAATCTTTTCAAGGTCGGCCGCACCCAAGATCGCCTGGTGTTAGTCGGGCGGGCAAAAGCAAATCGCCATACATACGTCGATCATGGACTGGTACGCCGTGGCGTCGAGCTCTGCTTCCATGTTGTGGTGGGTTGCGCAATTGATGTAGCCGCGCGAGAATGCTCATCTCCCCCGCTGATATTGAATCTTTGGACGCGGACACTTCCCCTGAAATGACTTGGCCGAACCTTTCTAGCATACTTTGGCTGGAAATTGCTGATGCATTGGCTGAAACAGATGAGTGAAAAGCCCACAATCCTGACTGATGTACTTCTTCCGACATAGTGTACCAAAGAGTCCTTACTACGGTGCACTGATGAAGAACTCTACTGGACAAGAACTGCCTAGGGGTAATTTCAAGGACAATTGTACCATGGGTGATCCTTGCTGGACAAGTGTACTCCCTTACTGGACAAAATGTACCAATGGAGAAAATCCACCATTGATAGTGTGTGCCTTTGCAGAACTACAAAAGAATACACTCGATCGAACATTGTTTATTTTATTGAGAACGGACCTGGCTGAGTACACCGACTTACCGGCGTGAATGGCTTGTCCCATGAGTGGAATTGTCTGGGAAACTTAGTGGACTGGCGGACTCAAGTAGGAAGTCACTTCACAGAAGCGGCTTTACTTACTGACTGACTCAAAGAATCACTTGGTGGAATAAACTCATCCGGAAGGATTGTTTTGCCTGAGAAATGTCTCAACTGAAATCACAGATAGCTCATGGCGTACCGTACTCGAAAACGTCCTCGTTCTCCTCATTGGCTTTAACCAGCTCTAATCTGCTGCAGTTTTTGCATCAGCAATGTCGGAAAACAAATTGCTAGAAAACAGTTCCCAAACATTACCTTTGCCTATGAGAGGAAACCAAAGTTTTGCCGTGCTGTGTGCATGTATTCCTGCTGTCTCACATTACTATATGGCTCAGGTGCCGGCCACTGGCAATCGCCGTCTCTTGGAATGGTGTGATGGCCCAGAAGCGTTTGTCTCCACAGCTATTGCACATGCCAAAATCCGCTTTTGTTCTGGTGCTGCCACGGCCTGAATGTGGAATTTTCTCAAAGTGCCTAGTTCCCACTTACCACCACTTCACCATACAGTTCTTGCCTTGATAGAGCCAATGCTTCCGGGCCGTGAGTCGGGCACAATTCGTGTGGTTTAGACACAACAGCCACAGATGCGACCAAAGATAGCAGCTACAGTGGAAAGAGGATCCCTTCCTGGTTGTGCAATCCGTGATGAAGATTTTGGAAGATGCAGGATCTTTGATTGCAAGTCGCAGCACTTTGATTGCAAGTCACATGCCTTCGTTGATTGGAATATGTAGGCCGTGGCGACGTGTTGGTGTGGGTCTAGAATTGTGCTCACGGGCTGTGGGCCATGATGCTTCCCGGCAGAAAAACTTTAAACTGACCACTCGAAGGCCTGGTGTTTGAACCACCAACAGACAGCGCGGTCACGAACCGGGTGTTTCACCGGACAGCTGTAGCAGCCAGTGAACAAACCGGCTGCGAAGATTTGGACGACTTTCGAAGCTTAATGTATTGACCATGCACCGAACCGTTGGATTGCTGCGAGACCAAAGCCCGTAAGGAAAGCGGGCTTACTCTGAGAAGTTTCATCATTGGCCAATAGCTGAGCTATCATGCACACAGCTCTTAGAGGTGAGTCTGTGGAGTAGTGGTGCTACATGCATCGAAGGCTACATCATACCACATGTCGCGGTCAAAACAACACGGAGGGGACTTCACCTGACAATCTGGTATCCAGAGCACGCTAAAGAAAATCATGATGGCAAATGAACCAACAGGTTTAAGCATGTGGGGCATGGATCAGTGTCTATTACAGAGTGATTCTGGTGCTAGTAGCCCCCAGCTATTGCGCTTTGGTGCAGGGCTCTTTGAAGTGTATTCAGCCTTATACTACAGTTCATGAGAACGATCAACCCTTGACCATAAGCTGCATATAAGAAGCATAGGTTATTACAATGTTCCTTCAATGCCCGTTTGAAAAGTCTGGAGGCTCCAATGCCAATGATGGACCTGGGGGCTTCTTTCCCCGAATAATGGATCTGGATTTGAAATATTGGCCCCTGGTTCGTCTAACACCCGCCTTTAAAGATTGCAAAACTGCGGCAAAACAATTTAATCACCCAAAAACTTAAACAAACAAGAATTCTAGAAGCATCCCACACCCTGGCCGTCGGCTGTGTGCAGGAGAACAAGGCAACCGAATGTGCACAGACTCTTCTGCTGACAGTCTGGTGATCTTCAGTGCACCGTCAGCAGACCCTCTAGTGACTCCCAAATCTATGAGGCAGGCATCCAGTTCAAAGGTTTCGAAAATCTTTGTAGTGGGGGAAAAATTTCATCCAGATTGAAAGACTGAGCAAAGGGGCACGTCCCTTTTTGGGCTATAGATCCGATTCCGGTATGTTTGTTTAAGTATTTTGAACAAGGCTGTGACTGTGGACGCCAATGAGAGCAGTGCGAGCGTGATTTTTCCGTATATAACCACCAAATGATCCTGATGTGATAGTCGTAATCGCGTAAAGCAGTTCAAAGACAAGTTGGTCGCCTTAACCGGATCAATAAAACAGACTTCAGCAAAAATCCGTGCCAAGGTCTTCACACACACCATAGGAAGTGCACTGCCCATGGGTGCAAAATAGGCGAAGTGCGGCTAGAGGCGGATCGACTGAGACTCCGAATGACAAAGTCTTGCCACTCCCGACAACTTTTCTTTGAGGCGTCCTTGGGTCTGCTTGAAGTTTATCGAGGCGTCCGAGACCTCCTTGGGCGGCTCCATGGAAAATTAGCCCCATTTGCACCTTATCACGCAAAAAGACGCTACACCTGTAAAATGTTTTCGTGCAATTATATACAGCTCTAAATGATTCCCGGGGTTTCAGGAAGTATCAAAGAAAACCTTTTCTCCAAGCACCACATGCGACTCAAGAATTTAACTTTGGGTGTGTCATTTATTGTCACTTGAAAGGAACAATGGACAAAATAAATTTTGGAGTGGCTCTCGGAAATCAGAGCTCGCCACTGTTGGAAGGACTCATCACAACAAGAGTCTTCAAGTCACTTGCTACATATAATTACTGAATTCTGCCAAATACCAGACCATTGTTGACCTGAGGAACTCAGGATTCAGTCTATGATTTTATGCTGCACTCAAAGTTGAATTCTAAAGGCATCAGGAAGGAATATTGTGGATAACAAGGTTATAATAAAGAGTATACTAAACGCACATCGACCAAGTGAGTTTGATGCGTACAATACTGTAGAGTGTACTATAGAGAAAAGTATGCTATATCGTAACATAGAGTATAAACTATTGTACTACAAGTAAGTTCAGTTCTTCAGTGAGTGCCATGGGAAAGATGTAACCGTTGAAAATCAACAAGGGAGAGTCCTCTGGACTTGTATAGAAAGGCTGGCCAAGAATACGCCATAGTGTTTAAGGTCATATCTCGAGATAATCACCAATTGAGTCTTTCTTCGTCGAGTGGTCCAAAATGGCCTTGGAGGGTGCATCCTACAGGCAGCAGTTAGTCGCCTTCGGTGCTTGGCACCTATGGGTAGCGCACTATCAATGGTGGGTCTGAAACCACACAATATACTGCTTTCACAGGGTCATTTTATGATACTTTTTGGTACTGTGGGTTAAAGAGTCCCAAAGTAGACCCTTGGCTACTAGATGAAGACGACTGGCAGACCCGGTACTTAAATTGCGTTTGGGTTGCGTGTTATCGCCGGCATGATCTACCCCTAACGTGGCCATTCCTGGAGGTATTTCTCCCCAGTTAGACGAAAAGACCAAGAACCCTTTTCAGAAGCCCTGTGGCAATGCGCTTCTGGCGTGTAGAGGGAAATTTGCACCCATGTTTTGTGCGGCGCGGGTCAATAAATAGTCTTGTGAGCAGTCTGGTGCAGAATCGCCTCGTGGATACCAGTCTAGTCCCAAGTGCGCTGGTCTAGTTTAGCACCACGTACTGAAGTGGTAGAGTGCCCGGGAGTAATTTGATTGGCGGCCTTATTTATCTGGACCTGCACACTGGGGGTCTTGGTCTGCAATAACATTCACATGGAACATTCACATGGAAGATTGCCCTATATTTTAGGTGCGCGTTGAAAGTGACCAGGTACACCAGGGTCACAAGGGCCTTGCAATTCAATTGCAGCAGCATCACTGCGTACGAATCAATGTGTAGAACCAATGTAAAGGAGCACGTGTTTGGTTTGCACACAATCCGAGACAAGACCGACCAGGGTCAAAGGCGCATGTGCGACGCCGGTAAAACACGGGAGTTGGCTAGCCTTGCACCACTGAACTAATCTAGGCCAAGACAAATTGCACAAAGACTAAGAAACTGCACAAAGACTAAGCCATTCCTGCACCCGAACGAACCCTCATTGTTTTAACAGTTCCATGCAAGCGTGGCGTATGTTGCAGTGCTTGATGATGAACCGCTTGCCCTTTTAAAGCATGCCTGACGCTCCCCTACAAGCACATCCCAAGTGAGCGCTTTGATACCCTCCTCCTTGGCCTGTTTCAACTGTGAATGTAATGTTACACTACTCTCCAAACCACGTTTACTGATTTTCACTCTTTAATTGCACGATAATCATCATCAGCTACGGCGGCTGTCCTTCGAAGCAGAGTGTCACCTACATGCTTCTCTTGATTCTCGATTCCAATTGCCGGTTTCTTCGCTCGCTCAGGTGGCAGTTCTAGCTCAACTGCGCCTTCCATGTGGCCGCACTTCCACTCAGCTGCTACACACCTTGCTGCCGGAGGTTCCGTTTATGTTGGGCCTCGTTCTTTTTCACGAGCCTCTTGCGCTCGGCGCGCGCCAAGGTCCGGGGATCCACCATCTCGTCCGCCGTGCCCTTGACCTTGTCGTCAATTTCCACCAACCACTGGTCGTCAAGCGCCTTGTTCTTTCCCTTGTAGCCCCACTTGGGCACCCACTCGCCTGTAGCCTCATCGTACACCATCTTGCCGTCCCTTTGCTTGGGCTTGATGCCCTTGGTCTCGGCAAACTTCTGCCATTTAGTCTTGGGCTTCTCCTTTGGAATGGACTTTTCTCGCGGCAACACCGTGCTGGGCTCAGGCAACTGTATAAGCGTCATGGTAGAATCCTGGCCCGTGGACGAGCCATGTGTGTCTGTGGTTGTCTTGATGGGCAACGAAAGAATCTGATTGATGAGGAGCTGGAGATTGTCTCTGGTGACAGATGCCAAGTACTCTTCCTTCTTGGCCTCGTCCTTCAACATGGCATTGTCCAACGGGTTAGGGTCGAACGTGGCCAAGTTGCCGAGGTCATAGGTGTTGGGAATGGCCTTCTCCACGGTCACGGGTTTGAACTCTTTCGACATGGTCAGGAGCGATATTCATGGCGCAGATTTTAAGATGCGCATCGCGTCGTGCGCGCACCGTCCACTATCCATGCACTGGCCTTACTCCCGCCCTCCGGCAGTGTCACTGCACCCCGCTACCGGCCCTCGTGGCGCTGGGCGCTGCGGAATATCCAGAGCAGAAACATAGCCACGACGCTGATGGCCCCGCCCGCCACAATCACGTGTTTCATGTCGTCAAGGTTGCTCGCCTGGGGGTGCGTTTCGAGCCCCGGCGTCGCGGTGCTGGGAACCTTGGCGGCGTCCACCAACTGGATCAACAACTCGTGAATCGTTGAGGGCCACGAGCTGGATATGTGAAGCGGCGATCCCAAGAAAAGGTCCCTCGTGTAGGTTTCCGGCTGAATGTCGCTCCGCTGCTGCTGCTTATCCAAGTCGGCCTTGAGTGCGGCGAACACCGATGGAATGTCACTGACAAACAGGGCAAACTTCTGCCTGAGCTCCAATAAGTACTGAAACAGTTCCGGGTCCGACGAATCGTATGCATAGCACACCACGTCACACTGGTCGAGCCGTTTCTGGTTTTCTAGTACCGCGGGCTCGAGCTCGCCCAACTCTTCTAAGATGAGGTAGCACTGCTTACCTCCATGTAAATCAATGTCTTTGACACACACTTTGGGCGTTATTGTGGGCAGGTAGACGTCGCTGTAGGAACCATGGATAAAAGATTCCAAGAGCGACGTCTTGCCCACTTTCGGTGCTCCAAGCACTATGCAGTGGAAGACATTACGGTCGCTGACCGGCCCACGATACACTTTGCCTTTCTTTTGGCGCAGTTTGCGAGCTTTGGTGACCTTTATGGCCTTGACCGAGCTGCCTTCGAACCCCAAATACGCCAAATACTCAAGCGTGGTCTTGAAGTCAAGATAAGTGGTCAAGTTCCACTGCGCGAGCCAGCCCTGGAGCGTCACGAAGCCTTCTTCGTTGCGGACTATGGACTTGGGAAATTGCGTTTCAGTCCACAACTTGGGGACGCCAGGCGTCGGAAGGAAAAGCTGCGCGAGCTCGCCATCGCTGAGGCCTCCGTCATTGTCCTTATCGAACTTGAGGAAAAGGTCTACGAAAAACTTGTATGCAATGGGAGATAGCTCCACACTGCACGTGGGCGGCACATCGATCTTGGGGTAAAGCACCTTGTCGCTGATGGAGAGTGAGTCAGTATAGCGGAAGGCCCGTAGAATGCCCCAGATGGTCTCATGCCGGCCATGTTCAGCATAGGCCTTGTTCAAGAGAATGAAGGCGCTTTCAGAAATGCCGTGGGTACCTTCCGGAGGCCGGATTTTATCGCTGAGCCGCTGTACAATCTCGTCGTAGTCTTTTTCCGTGCAATGCTTACCGAAGCACCTGAAATGGAGGGCTGAGAACTCCGAAAAGCTCAAAACGCCATCTTGGTCGGCATCACAGAGAAAGAAGATTCGCTTGAGCGCCTTAACGCATGCAGGCTTCAAGCTGCCCTCTTTGGAGTCAAATATGGGCAGCATGGGATGCGTGACTGCTCTCTGGCAGAGGTAGAAGGCTTCCACGACATTGAGCTTCGTCTTGGCGCTGCAGCGCACGCATGCCTCAATCTCCTTGTAATCATTTACCAACGGGAGAAACTCGTCGGCGTTGAGCAGCAGCAAGTCCGAGGCCCGGAGCATGTCTGCCTTGTTAGCACAAACCACAATGGGTAGGTTAACCCCTGACGCACGGAACCTCGGCATCCAGTAAAGCAGGATTCGCTCGTACGTATAGTGGTCGCAGTAGACCAAGAGAATCACGTCAGCCAGCTTCAACTCGCGGTTTAGCGTGGGATGATCCGAGTGAGCCGTATCCACGAGTGTGGTGGATGTGGGAACCGCAGGGGAAACGGCGTACGAGTCGGAATCGGTCTCCAGATCGGGGTTGAGTGATTCAAAGTCGCCCTTGGAGATGGTCACGGGTGGGAGTAGCACCGGCACAGCCGTGAAGTCATCCTTAACTAGTCGTTTCACGAGACTCAGCTTCCCGACAGATGCATCGCCGCAAACCACGATCCGCATGGTACATAGGCGCTGCGAGGGGGTGCTAGCAAAAGATGGTGCTCCTGCCACGGGAACCGCACTGGCTGGAGGTGGTGCGGGCACTGTGTGCAGGCCCTTGAACTTTTGGCCTTCAGCAACCACCCTGACATGAGTGCACCTCGGTTGCTGACACTTTAACTGGCCCCACAACTAACCTCATGATTGAGCCAATGCATCTGTGGTGATATTCTCTCCAAATGCCGAGAATAACGATGTCTCATTTGAATAGAAGAGGCTATTACCGGCCTCGAATACTGGCCAAGACATACCGCCAGGGTCTTTACGAATGCGGGGCTGAGGGAAGCACAGAAATGTGGGAACACAGAGACGCAAAAAGGTAGATGGGCCGTTTTGATCATTGTGTGAGCTCTATGAGTTTAGGCCCCTTTCCAAGAATACAAGGCTTGCAACCTACTGACTTAAGGATACTCAATCAAACCGAAATTGGATAACACCATAAATTGCCTCAAACCAGCTCCAATCTCATACAAATGCACCTGTTACCAAAGGAAGTCTACTCTTTTCTTCATAGCAACAAGTGTCTGGGTCTTCTTGACCCACTACCGCTGGGCATAAGTCTACACTGGATCTTTGGCCTGCCCCAAAGCGACCCAGAATTCGACGCAGATTCGATTTCTCTTCACCAGCAACTCTGGCATTTTGTCATATCATATCTTACACGAAGCTAGCGAAGAAATATGCCAAAGATGCACTCGTGGCTAATGTGCAAGAAGTGACCGAAGGAACCTCAGGCTGAGCTTGACAAAAGTATAGAATTTATGGATGACTATGCTGGAGGTTGACGAAGGCTGGAGACCGTTGACTTCATAAGAGTAATCAGACGAACGCCTGTGCGTCAAAGATGCATTCTTATACCAACCACTGAATCTAATGCAAGGTATGTGATCCTAATAAGGAGTTCCGCACCTGTCTTCATGACAAAACGTGTGAGGCATTAGAACCCAAACCACCACGAACATCCATGGTTGATGCTTGGTCCCCCAAACTTTCCCGTGCTCGACGCCGAGTCGGAGCGATCCTTTCCATTGACCTTTATTCTCACCTCCTGTACACCAGACTGAGGCTATGCAGTCACGGGTTGCATTCATACACATAAAGAGGCTTGCGTGGAAGGCGGTTTCATTGTATGCGTTGCATAAAAAACGGTCATAAAAACAGTCATAAAGAACAGTCACCATTGATTAGAGTTCGAGGGATATTTCATATTTTGCAAGCAGATCCCGCTGTCTTCTTTTCAGGCATTCATTCCTAGTGCCTTGAAATGAAATAGTGTAAGTAACATCAGGTTCAAAAGACTCTAACCCACTAGTGGCGCGCATAAGGAATGTGCTCCACTTGGTAAAAATATACTCCCCATAAATGAGGTCGCTGTCATGCTGAAAGTGTTTCCCTAACGCTAAAAATCGTATATACAAGTTCCCCTCAACTATTTAGAGCCTAGGGAAGAGAGTAAATTAGACCCGGCCTGTCTCATGCTGACTAGTCCCTTCGCTACAGTATTGTCGTGCCTTTCGCACTGAGCACTGTATATATATAACATAGTCTGCCCGCTTCGAGCAATCCCATGGATAGTTTTGTTCCTCAGCATTTGACGTATGAGATAATATACTTGACGATTATCGAATAAGGAACTACAGGATGCTAAGGAGCTATAGATTTTATAGGGAAGATTTTTCCACAGGGAAGGATGCATGAATTCTCCTAGCCGCACTCATAGCTCATTGGTCTTGTATGACATGTCCCTGTATTAATTACTAGACTAGGACCGAATGTTGCCTGTATACAGCACTCGGGGCGTCCTGGGATGCTGTTTGCTCATTTATTGAAATTCCTGCAACCTTCCCAAAATTATTTCTGTGTGCAATATGCGACCATGCCATGCTAGGGCTCGCCTTGAGTCATGACTGTACTTTGGGCAATCTCGGTCGCGCTCTGCACAGCGCCAAGGCGTCCCGCCAATGCAGCACTGGCTTGAGAGGCGTCACGTGGCAAGCCGTCCGGCGAAAGGTATGCCCCAACGAAAAAGGGCAATGAGTCACCGCTTCGCATTCCCTGGCGTGCGCTTCACCATGCTGCCGGAGGTGATTTTCGTTTCCATGGGCACTGTATGACAGTATTGTATAACTGAATTGACTTACACCTGGTGAGCGGTAAGCTCACCTGCACATAATCGGGAACAGTGTTATCATTGTGTCCTGATGATTCTGCTAGTGTTTCGAACTTAGCTCATCGTCTCGGTCATGTCTATTCCTATCTGTATCTATCTATTCTAGGATCTTTCTGAGTGACCTTTTATAATCGATACCCTCAAACCTGAGCGGGCATTCCGCACTTAAATATCTTTTCCCGGAGCTCCCATGGCGGCCGACGGGAGCTCGTGAGTGAACTTGCATATCACCTATACCATATTCCTTCATTCGCCGCAGTTTCAGCTTCGCCACAATCCTGAAATGCGTGAATGTCGCTGATCATGTTTCACCTATGCATCTTCCATACAGCAGTATGCACACAAGCCCTGGACTGCACCCAGAGCAGTTTCAAATACAGGTTCGCACATCACACACTTCAACAACACCGACTTGTTGGATCTCATTGGCTCATCTGCTTACACTGATTGGTATTAAGGTCCGAAACACAGGGTCCCGCTCAATACATCGCAGTGCGTTTGGTAACGTTAGATACTAACTTGGTGGTTCATAAGTCTTTACTACTCCCTTTAGATTTCTCGAATGTAACCCTTCGAGTGCATGTTCTCTATGACCCCAGGCTTTTTCAGCAAGAGCAGTCTCTTTCAATTCGTTGGGAGATGTTCTGTTTTCCCTTATAGTTTCATAGCTAATGTTATTGGGTATTCAAATAGAGGCACTATAGACTTGTGTATCATTATTCCATGTCATTCAATAGTATCCCATACAAGCTTTACGGATTTGGTTTTATCTTCACCTTTGGTAATTTCAAAACTCTCCGGCATACGGTTGCCATTACCACATGAAGCATAAAAGTCTATAAATCATCCTCCCCGATATCGAAACTACAGGCATATCGTCCTGTTTCCAAGGCAATATTATACCTGTACTGGTAACCATGATGTACAATATGCGGCAAGGCACAAAAACACAACCACCATCACAAGCCCCATCTCAAGCCCCATCACAAGCCCCATCACAAGCCCCATCACATTTTCATTCTCCATTGCATCTGCTCTTTCTCTAAATTTCCCCAAAGCTACTGGGAAAATACTAAGTTTGTCACTTGGGTGGTTTCAACAAAATTCTCTCCAAGTAGTTGGTTGAAGCCTTTATGGAATGCACTTAAGAAAAAGATCTTGGCACCGCCAAAATCCTTTTTTTCGACCCTTTAAAAAAAGGGACTTCTTCAAGTGTGCACCTTCCAGCTAACTCGGACAAACCATTACACTTCTAAATTATTCTCAAGCTCATCTTCTCTTTTCAGACGAGTAGGGTAGCTGCCGAATGCAAAGAAGCTTTATTTGCTTGCATTTTAAGGATCACTGCTCAAATTCAGTCTAAACGATACCCACACATAAAGGCAGAGACCAGAGTACAGGGCATTTTCAACATATAAGGTGCACAAGGTGCCTAAGGTGGATACGGTATCTAAGGTGCACATGGTGCAAGCCAACACGAAACGCCGTGGCCCGTGTGGTTATGCGTAGTGTGCTTGTCGCTGTCGAGGATGTGGACCTTTACTATGCGGTGCCGTGCAACCACCTTTAGCACTTCTATGGTGTTTGGTAGCCGTGTGTTTTACTATGGTGTGTTTTATTGTATGCAGCTAGATTTCAAACGATTAGTTATTAGGCAGGTCTCCTGCTGCTCGATTTATTCATTACATATTAAAGTGTCAGCACGCACATATTTGCTCTAAAACATGGTCATGCGATAAAGCATTCCCACGACAATTGCAAGTAAAATGGTCGAAGGGAAGCTCCTCGACGCACGAGAATTAAACGTACCCCCAGATCCGGTGCTCACATCGCTCGAGAGGCTGGTGGCAGAGTACCCGGGTGCTTTCACGGCCAGTGGCACAGTGCTGATGATCGCCTCTATATCCTCATCGTCGGTGTAGTTAGCCTGGGCCAAAGAAATCTCCTCTGCTTCCATATCATAAACCACATACGCGTTTCGAAGCACATTATCGCCCAAGAGCGCCATCGGGTACGTGCTGTACAGGTCGGTGAGGGCCTGCGCTCCCAAGAAGCAATAGTTTTGCACCTCCAAAATGAAGTCGCCCACGGGTACTTTGATGAAGACACCCGCGAAGTTGAATACAAGATCTCCCTTGGTCTTCTTGTAAGCACAGTCCACCACGGACAAAGAAGAGCCGTACGTCGTATCAGCCAGAAACAGAGACGCCAAGAAATCCACCACAGCCTCCGGCAAAGCCGACAACGTGGTCCCCGAGTCCAAGATGGCTGCGATGGGCTCATCAAGCACCGTCAAGTTCTGCTTGGCACTTTCCAAGTGGATACCGTTGAGCGTGACGGCAAACAGGTCGAGGTACTTTTCGTCCGTGTAGATGCTCACCATGGGCATTGTCTGCAACTGGCCCGTGTACTTCTTGTGGTCCACCGCGCCGAAGAGAATGGACCCTGTGTTGGACGAGTTCTTGTTTAAGAAGAGCGAGTACGCCACCTTGTCGATGACGTTTTGCTCCTTCAATTGAATGGGGAAGTTGTTGGAGGTGCTGTTGAACTCGTCGTATTCGGCGTAGGGGCCGATACCGAGAATGCCCACATCACTCAGCGACTCACTGACCACTCCGAAGCTTAACCTTATCAGTTCATTTGCAAAGCCCACCATGTCGCTGCCCCACACGCCTGTTGCCAGGGACTGGTCCACGTACTGAATGGTGAACTCTGCGGCCGTTTTGTTGACCTGGAACGTGTCGGAGCCGTCGGTGTTGAACGACCCAAGTGCAGTGCAGGTACCACCTATGGTTGCAGTCTCATCGGACCCCCAGCCGTAGTAGTCGCTTACGCTGCTGTCCAGGAAGTCTGTGGTTAGCGAGGGCTCTTCGTACGATTCAGCAGTGGCAGATCCGTTAAGGTACACATCAGTGTCATAATATCCGGCTCCGGAAGTGGTGTCTGGAAGGTAGTATTCGGAAGTAGATAAGAAGTATTCAGAGCCAGAAGTGGTGTCTGCAAGGAGGTATCCGTAGCCAGAAGTGGTATCTTCAAGGGAGTATCCGGCCTCGCTGACGATTCCAGCTCCACCCACGGAATCAGCTCCGATTGCAGTAGTATACCCTTCGTAGCCAAGGTAGTCCAGAACGCTAGACGTATCTCTCTTTTTGAGCTCCTCATCGGCATCTTGCCGGCCATAAACGCCGGGCCGCCCGCTACATGCCACATCTTGTTCCATGACCCACAAGTAGGACGAGCCGGTGTCGAGCAAGACCTTACATTCGTCCTTGTTGGAGCCCAATTGTACCACGGCCTGGTAGTAGTTGGCCACGTTTGTTATTTCGTAAAGAGCTGAGTTGTCTTCACGCTTGGAAAGCATTGGCTTGTTGTGGCGAGAGGCATCTTGTTTTGAGTTGCCAAGCAAGATCTCAAAGTCCAACTTCATACCCTTGCGGGCGTTAGACGGGCGCAGGTCATCGCTGGGCGCCACGACGGCGGCCGTGGCCAAAGCTAAGGAAGAGAAGCCCGCTATGTAGGAATTTAGCAACATGATAACAATGGCAGGAAAAAGGGACAATGCGGCTGGGAAGCGGTGGGGGTGCCGGGCATTTTTATAACAGTTTCTCCACTAGTCGAAGTGGCGGTGGATGATATTAAATGGCGACTGGCGCTGTGCAGCACATATGCCTCGTATACAAGAAGGGTGCATGGTACGAGGCTCGAGCAGGCATATAGACAGAGGCCCCACTCACAGTCGAGAGTCATCGCGCGACTTAAGCGCGAAGCCTCGTGATGTTGCCGAACCCCATTGTTTCTCCGCCATAGACCTGCACTTTCGAGCGCTGGGCGTTAGGACAGATTGGGTCCGTGGGGACGGCTCCGGTGACGAGTCAGCAAAACACCGCACCAGGCCATAAAGGAGCGGGTCGAAACCTAACGTCGGTTCTGATAAGGGTGTTCGGATTGGCGAGACGAGAAAACAGCCCAATATTCACGAACAATGCCAAGGATTTTTTCTGACTCCAGCTGCAATGCATGCTGCGATAGAACAAGAGCCGCAGGCTTCTCTGCAATACCATAATACTTGAAGTGCGCCGTGCTTCAAGGTTTTCCCTTTCCGTTAAAAAAGGTCCAGTATTAAACGCTTTTCGGTATCATTGATTTATGCCCCCGCGAATCACTAGATCTCAAAGCCACATGTCTAGCTGAAGTTTTTTTTTGACCACATTAAATGAAGATCGAGTCTTTATCGTCTCTCCCGAGGGACTGACAAAAATTCATGGCCACTCACAAGGATACTGTGGATGCGGCGGGCTCCAAAAGGGGCACTCAAGCGTGGGCGGAAATGAACATTTATTAGGGAACTTAAGCGGAGCGAGAGGCGCACGAGCAGAGGCCGCACTTTGCACTTCGCGTTGCATCAAAAAAACCTACTCATTTTGCGAACTTTGAGGAAGCAGAGACGAGACGAATTAGATCGCACTCAGGCGAAGTTATGATTTTCGTCAAATCAAACAAAGTTAGTACCCTTGAAAGATAAGGCAAGGTCGTGATTCTTGAAAAATCTAGCAAAGTTACAATCTATGACACATCGTATAGAGTGCTATTTATACGAGGTGCTAAACATTCGGCGCAGAATTAGTTGTCGAAGAGGACAATGTAGGACAAAAAAAGTGAATTCCCATATCATAGTTAAGAACACTGAAACTCCTATTGTCATGTGCGTCTTGAGGGGTTTGCTGCCCATGGGTGCCAATATTGGGTGCAATGAACGGCAAGAGACGGAAACCCGTGAGCCACATCCAAAGATGATATCGTTACTTTTGTTTTAATCTTCATGCTGTGTTTTCAAAGGGCAGCAGCAAGTTTAGTACATTCTCAAGGCTGCCTTACGGAAAGCCTAGCCCGATTTGGGTTGCTTTGCGATAAGATGCCAAGGCGCTTCAGCACATTCTTTCTGATTTTCTAAAGGCCCTCAATGACCCCATTGTTTTAGAAATCTTCAAAAGATACTTTTTGAATCACTGGAGGCTACCAAAGAATTGAACCCTCAATGGCCGGCAAAGAACCGCAATTCAGTTCTGGCTGTGGAGAATTTGATAAAAGTATAAGTGGGCGGTCTAGAACATCTGTTAAAAGGGAACCTGTGGTGATGTAGTGTTGTGGAAATCAGATAGTTCCGTAAGAGCTTAAGAGTCTCTTACGTTACCGAAAACTTAGGGAAAACGAAAACGAAATGAATCAGTGGTTCATGTTGCATTCCACTAAAAGGGTCTCCATTCCCATATGCCCAGCTGCGTGCGATAGTTCCAACGCCCCAATGTAAAGTTCCACTTGAAGACCCCATAAAATATAAACCTGAAGGTATTCCACTTAAAGATGGATGTGGCTTTATGGCACGACCATTTAAGAGGTTTGTTATTGCGCCACTTGAGTGAATGAGTCATGCTATGCAGCGAGGCTTCTTCTGTAGAAAGCTCGGCGCGCCATCTGGACAGGCTTCTGGGTCGATATCCACCGTCGCTTTTGCAAGGCCGCCCGCAGTTTATGATGCCCAGTAGCGTCCGAGCCGCGCCCACCACCAATGCTTGAACGAAGCGTCGGAGGAGCATCCACCAAATTCCCTGCGTGGCTTGGGCCCATCGTGGCCATGCCCAAGAAATGGAGGAACATCGCTTTTCAGCTGTTTTGTCCCTTCCATTTGGCCGCGATAGACCAGAAAGGACACTCCTCCAAACACATCAATTTATGGTTGGTCGGAGGAGAGACTAATCAGTTTCTCTCCGATGATTAACCTCACACTTTAGAACTTAATATTTGGATATGCCTATGCACGTCTCGGTGATGGAGCAGATGGAATAGATGGATGCAGCAGGAATGTTGAGTAATAATGATCAAGATGCCATAGGCCCTGGCCCTTCGACTCTAGAGCTGGAGGGACGAGCTTGAACCAAAGCCGCGAGGACTATAATGTCACATTTCTCTCCATTACTGGGCTCGCGATGGACAATTGGTCTCAAAGGGCCTTCGAGGTACATTTTAGGAACGGGCTGCCAGGGATAGCCAAGAAACGGTCGGCAGATTCGCAGTATACTGACGGCCATAGTGCGGCACGTCTCCAACTGTCCATTTGTTTTCTCGTCCTTTCTTTCCTTGTCCGTTTCCTCCGTTTCCTCCGTTTCCTCCGTTTCCTCCTTTTCCTCCTTCGAAGCTACAGCGGCCTTTCACGCCTGGGTAATACCACTAATAATGGAGACCTTTAGACAGCACCAAGCTTACCTCTATCGTGACTAGGACGCACACTTAGTCTTGGCCTTCGCATGTAAGCCTCAGATCATGCATCAGTCGTAGATGCAGTGGATTCTAAAGTAGATGAGCTCGTGCACCAAAACAATCCACACCACCACGATGAAACAAACCTGAAAGCGTAAAGTTTCCTCGCCAAGCGGAATGGCGCAATGGTGCAACTTTCACCAGAATCCATATTCTGAAACCTTACTTCTGGCGGTTCGCCTTGCACTACCTTTGGGGTTACCGTATTATTAGAGACTCAACGGACAGCCAGTGGATCAACGGATGGCAGACAGTCATTGGATCTCAACAGACGACCAACCAGACTGTCCTGGTCTGTGGATTCCTACACCAATCAAATTGTTGTGCAGTGCAATATGCCAATATGGAGGAAGTACAGTTTTTTCATTCAAACCGGGGCGGCAAAAAGGCTCGTACCACATTGGCACATTTCAACAAACCTACATTCAAAAAGAGTCGTACTCCTTCGCACAGGCTTTCAATCCGCATGGCACGATGCTTGGCATGACGTTTGTTGTAACGTTTGGACGGTTTTGAAGTGCATCCAAGTGCGTCCTGTTTAACTTCCGTGGCGTCGCTTCATCGCTTGTTCCATTGTTTGTACCATCCTGGACGGCGGTATCTCCGGCTGTACATTGAGTCGTTCGATCGGCCCTTGATAATACAGTGTGCACTTGCGGTGCGACCTTGAACTTCAGAAGTGGTGATCCTGTGTGCCCGCAAAATAAGTCATGAGTGGGATGAAGTACGTTGCTGGGCGAGTCCGATTTATTGGGGATCTGACCCGAAAGTCTGACCGTCATTCTGACCCGGAATGTAACCCCAGTTTGAACGGAGAGTGAGGGCCTGCGAAAAATGAGAAGCCATCAACGGCCCGCATGCATACAAACCCCATGCACTCGCATTACCAACATGTCTGCTCCGTTCCCAACCATGTTCTCTCTTCCTGCCAGAACATGGGCCATGCGCCCAAACTTGCCGAATTTGGCACCAATGTACTCCGGCCGCCTCCAGGGTTTCAAAGGTGCCACTCTCGTGGCCACTCGCCTACTCTCGGCTCCCCCAATGGAGGCCTACGAGCACAAAATCTACAAGATGCTCCAGGACGCCTTTTCGCCCGTCAATTTGGCAGTGCGTGATGTCAGTGGTGGCTGTGGCTCCATGTTTGCCATCACCGTTGAAAGCTCCATGTTCAAGGGCATCCCCATGATCAAGCAGCATCGCTTAGTCAACGAGGTGTTGCGGGACGAAATCGCCAAGTGGCACGGCCTCCAATTGAAGACCAAGGCCGCATAACTGTACATAGAACGCTATTAATATTAATCTCGCTACTGCTTTCACCTACTCCACCACCTCCTCCTTCTCCTCGATGATTTCCTCCTTGATCTCCTCCACAATCTCCGCCTCCACATGCTCGTGGCTCTGCTTGACGGTGAAGCCTGACCTGTACGCCTTCCACTCCTCTAACAAGCGACGGCGCAACAAGATGGCCTCGCGCGTGGCGGCGTCGGCCTCCATGGCGTCGGTCTCATCGAACTGCGCACTGTACTCGGCCATGCTTCTCTCCACCTTCTCGACGTCCTCCGGTGTAAGCAACGACTTAGGTCTGGGTCTCCAGATGAAATCCTTAAACTGGTCGATGCTTTCGTCCTTGAGCGTACTGCCACTAAGATCATAAGTCCTGTAGCCGTTCTCAATGGCATGAACCCATGACGACGACCATGCGGTGACAAACCGCCCAGATGGATCCCAGCTGATGTTGGTCATTCCACCGTACTGCTCAGTGTTCAACAACTTGACTTCTGTATCAGGCTTGGCCTCAGCATTCTTGCCGTCCTTGTTCTTGCCATCCTTGGCCTTTTCGTCCTTGGTGGCCTCCACTTCGTATTGCGTGTCCCAAAACTCCATCTCTCCGGTCGACCTGGCCACACGCGCAGTGACAATAAATCTACCGCGAGGCGACCAAACAAGCGTGTTGGTGTGCTTCTTCGAAGCCTTGTGCAACACCTTGAACTTTGTAGCCTTGCCTCTGAGCCCTTGTTCCTGAGCATAGAACGTGATGTCGTTTCTGGGAAGTGCTGGGTTATCGTTTCCATCGTCTAACCTGCTGATGATCACAAATCTATCTGATTTGGGCTCCCAGCTGAAGTTGATACACACCTCCTTCAATTCCAACTTTTCCACAGGGATATCCTTTTCTGTGGTCTTGAAAAACTCCAAGTTAGAGAAGAATGTCTTACCCGACTTGGTGTGGCGATCCACCTTCACACACAACGCCTTACCTTCGTCCTGCCAGTGCATCTTACAGTCACTGACCTGGAACAAGTTAACAGTTCTGAGCACTTCTCTGGAAGGAATCTGCATCAACGAGACTCGAGCAGTCTTGTTGGTGGTTTCGGGTGTCCAGTATGACAACACGTGCTCTCCCTCCGGAGCCTTGGAAGTGAAGAGCTTCACGCCTGCAGGTGCCCACTCAAAGTCAACGATTCCCTCCACCTTAACCAACTTCTTGTCCAACAATTGGAAATTGTCCGTATCGTAGATTGCCAACGCGTCAGGGCCTTGGCGACAACAATACTTGTCATCAAAAGACCATTTGACCAAGGGCCACGGCATCTCCTTCAGGCCCTCCAAGTATGGGGGCAAGGCAAAGGTTCTGGCCACTTCGCCGGTGAACAAATCCCATATCACCAATTTGTGGCCCTCGGACTCGGGGCCAAAAGGATGGTCTGCCAACTCAGCAGGATTCTCGGGCTTCACAATGGGGTTGGGCGACAACGTAACCATATACTTCTCAGTAGGAGAAAAGTCGATCAAGCGCACATGAGGGTGAACAAATTTTTTGATGCGCTCGAAGTTCTCCCCTCCCCACGACTGAATTCCTTGGGGATGCACAGAGAAAATGTAAGTTCCCTTAGGCGAGAATTTGGCGTACTTGGAAGTAAACCCCTTTCTGGGCTCAAAGACTGGTTTGGGGTCGTTTTTGCGGTTGTGCCAGTAAACTCCCACCGTTTCAGAGAAATGCAAGGCAAATTGGTCTCTTCCCGCAGCATCCTGCAACCACGATTTCATGTAGCCGTGAGACTCCATTGGAGCCACGGTTGGCTCCACAAACTTCTCGGGTACATTGCCCTCCACACAATACTTTTCAATATCTGAGAGCTTGTTCACAAACAACTTGTGCTTGGCGTCCAAGGGTTTGCCGTTCAATTGAGTCACGGCTGCAGCGGCAACCTCAGGCGACTTGTACTGCACGAAAAGATACCCTTTTGTCATATTGTCCTCAACAGGGAGATGAATACCTGCCTCTCCTTCAACAACCTCACCCACTTTAGATAAAAACTTGCGCAAGACCTTCTCCAATAAAGGCGCTTTGCTGGCAGGCGCCTTTGGAGCGCCGTCAACTACCACATAGTTTTCCAAGCCAATATCCTCATTGATGGCGTATTTAGCCTCCAAGTCAGAGAAGTCAATGTCATCAATCTGAATCTCTTTCTCGAGATCTTCGTAGCTAGGCTCAGGCATGTTGAGGTAATACTTTTACTGGAAAATTTTCCGTCGCGGTATATTTCAGGTGTACGGATCTCCAGCGATCCACATCACGTGCCTACACATTGCTCGCCTCACCTTCTGGTCTTTTCGAGATCAAGCTCCCTGAAGCGCTCCTGGGCTTGGCGATTATCGAGAATGCGAGCTTCTCTCTCGGCCTTCCACCGATTCGTCAACTCCTCGATCCGTAGCTTCAGCCGCGGAGACGCTGCAAAGTTGGACTTTTTGCTCAAGTTGGCATTTTCCAACTCCAACGTCTTGATTCGGCTGACGAGTTCGGAGATGTAATTTTGCTCTAGCTTATTATCGCTTTCCTTGAGAAGAAGCCGGATGTGATCGTTCACAATGACATCGACAGCACGTGCAAAGTAATCTGATAGTGATCGATGGGTTTCTTTGACCTTACTGATGTGCTCGTTGGGCTTCTTGAGTAATTGATCGCCAGTGTAGAGCTGTAACTGCTCTAGTTTTATTCTCAGTTCCTTGAGCGACGTGTCGTCGGCAATTTTGTTGAAGGACTTCATTAACATTCCGAATTGGCTGACGTCATAATCAAATAGGTCGCCGAAGTGCAGCGACACCCGATTCAAGGCTGCTTGAATGCTTTCTTTGCTGCGAAAATTTTCCCCACCATTCTTTGTCAACTTTTCCGTGAGGTAGTCCACTTTTTGCTGTAAGGTTTCCTTGTCTTTCTGTAGTGACTGCACTTGGTACGTTAGTTTGATCCTCTCGGCTTCCTCGGTCTTCTGCGCTTTATTAGCGGCACTAATCTCCTGTTGTAAATGCTTTGCGTTTGCCAATTGATTGCGCAAATCCTCGGAATTGAGATTCAGCATGTCCAACTGATGTTTGATAGCCTTAACTTCGTCTTCGGCTTTTTCTTGGGCTTTTCGGTATTCAAGCAACAAGCGGTCATACTCATTTTGAAGCTTTTCTAGCCCTCCTTGGTGGTACAGATTTTTGAAGGACTCGTCAATATCGGATACAGATCCTGAACGGCTCATGCTCTTAAATTCATTCACTTCCTTTTGAAGCCGGTCAATAACAGCTTGGTATTCTTCAAGCTTTTTTTCCACATTCTTCTCGAGAGAAGAAGGGGATTTGTAGGAGTGATCTGGAATGCTATTTTTCTTAAGCTCTTCCAACTCCTGTCGCAACTGTGCATTTTCTTCTGCCAAAACACGGACTTCCGGTTCATAGTGTTGATCAAAGGCGCCACTTTTCCCGTAGTCTGAGTGGCCAGTCTCGCTGAACAGTGCCATTGTCGAGCTTTCGGGCCGGAATTTAACCGAAGTGTCTGAAAGGTTAGAGATGAACGAATTCTTCCGGGATGTTTGGAATGGAGCCGATTCCACAGGACGATCCATCCTTTCTCGAAGTATATCTAACGCCCGGCTGAAATACTCCTCTGGAGAGCTCATATCGTCAAGAGTTTCCGTATGGATGCCAAGTCCATCCAAAACCTTGGAAAGCTGGGAGACACATCTAGCTATGGTTTGGGCTAGCGCAGAAGCTTTTTGATCCGAATCACGCCACTTGTTCTGATAATCTTCAAGGCTGCAGTACAAATCTTCCACTAATGAAGACATTTCCACGAGGTTCTTCGCGCCTTCAGAAGCAGTCAGAGGTTTCATTTCACTGCTATCGAGGTTTTCCAAGGCCGAAAAGTTAGACAAATTGCCCACTTCAATGGTCTTATTATCGATCAAGTCTTGTAAAAATTTCTCGTAGAGCTTGAGCTGGATCTTACAGTTGGTTAACTGCTTGGTTAGTTCGTCAACTTTGGCACCGGAAGCAATTCCAGGTGTCTCAGATCCTTGGGAGATATTTTTGTTATATAAGAACGGTTTGGGTCCTGATGAAAGCGGATATTCGCTTTTGGCTCGGAAGTTTCGCCACGGCGACTGCCTGGATCGGGCTTCAGCTTGTGGGGTATCGCGATTGGGTTTTATCTGGTAATGATCGGGGCTGATATCAAGGTCGAACTGATTTCGAGTATCGTTGAGGACGGAGGAATGGTTGAAGTCAAGATCGTCGAATGTGGCGGAGGAGCCTTCTGCGGAGGCCGAAGTGGTCGGTTTGGAATTAATACGACTAGGTGTATGGGGCATCAATGCCGAGCCGGCAGCACTGATCCTAGACAATTCCTGGCTGCAATGATCAGAGGGCGAGCCGGTGTCTTTATATGGTGCAGGGCTTGCGCGTGTTTCATGTGAGTTCGAGAATTGGTTGGGGCTTACTTTTGCAACCTTTGTTGCTTTTGCGGAGGTATATAAGTTCCCTTTCTTCTCTCTATTGGTTGCACCTGTTTTTGATTTCCACTTTTCACCTTCAGTTTCAGAGCTTGTGGTTTGAGGCGCTGCTTCATGGCCTTTGTCTAGAATTTCCAGCAGGCTGTTGATGCTTTCAAGGCTGGAAGCAACGGAATTTTCCTCAGAAACATTATTTAGGACTGTCTTCATCTCTGGGGCTTGGTCTATCATTGGGGCAATTTCATGATCCACTGAGTGAAGGCCATCAACAGGCAAGCCATTTTTGAGGGCCAATTCATTCCCTGAATCGCCCAATCCCGGGTGAATCGAACTCTTGTTTTCAGAATCACCACAAGCCGGCTCGTGGGTATTTGGGCTCGATTTTCGGCTGGGAGATCCATCAGAAATACTTTGGGTTCGTTCACAGTTGCTTATGAACAGGCTGGAGTCAGCGGTTAGGTCAAAGGATGCATGGGACGTTGTGAGAAGCCTAGGATGTAAGGACCAGGTTTTCGGCGAGTGGCCAATCGTCAAAATCAGCGGTATTGTCAGGGCCCGGTTGGGAGAAAGTGCCAACAAGTGACTTGACACCAGTTGATTCGGGGCCGGGGAATTTGGATGCCTCAGATGTTCAGCAGTGGCGTCCGACCTTCGAAGGCTGACCGAACCTGGAGAGTCCGCCATATTTTGTGTAATGCCTGAAGACGGTTCTGGCGTGGGCCTTTGGTGCAGTGATGAGATGTTTTGGTTTCGCTGTTTCATATGCGCGTGCAGGAAGAGTCGCTGCAGTAATTTCAGCACTGGTGGGCAGGTTTTGCGGTGAGGATTCCTGCAGTGCTACAGAGGTGGCAAAACTAGGGGAAACTCTTGGGCTGGATCTCTCTCCTACCCTTTCCCAAAGGGCTGTCTACAACGCACGGCTCTCGCGCTGTGAAAGTTAGGCGTGGCGCGTGCTATTTCCTCAGGTGAATTACGGACTATTCACAGCTACCGCGCCCAGTCATGTCGTCATCTCGGTATCTTCGTCGTCTTCGTCTTCGTCTTCGTCTTCCTGAGCCTGCTTGATAGCCTCTTGCAAAAGCTCTTCTGGCACGAATTCATGCCTTCCGCCGGTTTCTTCCAAGGAGCACCACGTGATCTCCAACTCGTAGTCCTTGTCCTTATTATCTTCGTGGGCCTGATGGATGATCCTGGCGGCATGCTTGACGGCCTCTTTAACGGTCAACTCCTCGAAATTTAACTTTTCCAATTCGGACTTGGCTGTCTGGCGGCCCTTACCTGCGGCCACGCCGGAGTAGCCCCAGAAAGCTCCGCTGGGCTCAATCATATACAAGTGGGGTCCGTTTTCGTCAACTCCGCCGATGATGGAGGCGATTCCGAACGGGCGCACCGAATTGTAACAGGTGTAATTTTGAACATAGATGCCCAAACGGTCCATCAAAAGCGGTACAGTGATGGGACTCTTATATATGTTGGCATATGAGTGAGCCTCATCACGACCACGGTTAACCAAGTGCCTTCCGTCAGGCAACAAGCCGGAGTAGGCCACACCCACGTGCCTTTCGATCGTCTGGATCCTTTTGTTTTTGCCGGGCACCAATAACTTGGAATTTATGATTTTTTCCACCGCAAGAACTATACCGTCTTTGGCCTTAATGCCGAGCGACGTGCCACCGTTCTCGACTGCCTTCGTGGCGTACTCTACCTGGAAGTTTCTGCCATCTAAAAGTTAGTACGTTCTGGTGATATGCCTTTGCATGGTAAGGACTGAGCACTACCGTACGATCACGCGTATGCTCGGGATGTATTGTCCATGGAAGCTGTACTCAAATTCAGGAATTGATATGAGGAAAAATGGAATTCTCTGTTTGATGATAATCGGTCAACTCTTGATTCACTACCAGGCCTTATGGGTCTGGGCATCAAGGCCCAGGCGGTTCATCAGAACACTCCAATTGCCGCTGAATTGCAGATACATACCTGGAGAGAAAACACTGTTAGACAAGTCGTAGCCTGTACCTATAGACGTCTGAAGTTAGTATGGGCCGGGAAGAGGGCTGATGTTGAACATACCATGTTGTCGATGGAGGAAGATGTGGAACGCCACTATCAAGTTGGCGAGATCGCGGATCATGTGTGCGCATGTCACGTGAGCAGGTCGTATGGAGCACTTCTCTGGAATACCCTCCGAGTCGAATATCCAGTGCCGCCGGATCGACTTATGAAGCAAGAAAAGAAGGCTTTTTCACTGAGGAGTCTACCTTTTGAAACGGCCTCGGTATTTGATTTGGGTGGCTGTTGGCTGGCGCCGACCGTAAAGTTCTCAAAGCGGCAATTTCTCGGACTCGCCGCTCTCATCACAGTTGACCGAAACGTGCCACTATCAACCAAAAGAAAAACGCTTCTTGCATCTGCAATTGAGCCCTGTCCAAACTAGTCTAGAGCCTGTATAATTGTCCTAAGTAAATGCCAGCGCATCCTATATATCCTGCATATACGAGCATCCCTTTGATGAAAGCCCCTGGCCCTTACCAGAAGCTGCCGAAGTCAACCCGAAATAGTCTCCTCAAAGCAGACCACACAGCGAACACGGGGCCAGAGTTCCATACCTTGGTGTACGGGTGCGAGACATATCCTCGCGTTGCACTGATAATTGCACAGCATGAGAGAGTTTCAATGGCCATGGGTGGGCATTCTCGTATGTATTAGGGAGTTGTCAATGCTAACGCTACTAACTATAGATCCCCTGCATTCTCATTTCAGTCATTGCTTATGGCTCTCACATTTTTGTGTTTCGCCACCATTTGGCCCTCCACACCCAAGTATTATACCAGGCACTAGTCAGTATGGTATGGCTCCTCTACTATTTGGCGATAACCACGCCGCCAGGATCTCCTCCAAAGCATACTCCGGCAAACCAATCAGCTCCCGCCCAGGGGCGTAATATCCCCCGTAGGTGGTGCAACAAGTGCAAAGTTTACAAGCCTGAAAGAGCCCATCATTGCCGCAAATGCGGGGTGTGTATTCTCGCTATGGATCACCATTGCCCGTGGATCAATAACTGCATTGGCCACGGGAACACGCCGCACTTTATGCGATTCTTGGTGTTGACCGAGGTAGCGCTAGCCGTGACCATCAAGCACCTTCTGAGCCGGTTGGCGGTGTACTACGAGTATATGCACATGCCTGCGTACTTGTTTGGGCGGATGGAGCTTTGTGCAGTGTTTGCGCTATGGCCAGTGGCAGTGCTTGTCTTCTTGTCCATCCTAGTTCTCCTCGTGCGGTGTCTTCTTCACTTGCTCTCAGGGAAGACGCAGATCGAGGTATGGGAGTATGAGCGTATTGAGTCGCAATTTCACACCGAGAGGCTCTGGCTCCGCATTCGGAAAAACTACGAGGCTGTGCATGGCAAGAAGATGGGAGCCTTAGTCTCGTGGAACAAGACTTCAAAGCCGCTGGATCGCGACGCAGAGGTTGAAGAGCTGTCAGGCTTTGCGTCTCTTGACCACGATGTTATTCTGCAGAAAGCTAGAGGCCGAGAGCTGACTCTTCAGAAAGAGGGGCACTCAGAGCCTATTGTCCCGCCGAATTTTACCCCAGATGACCTTATCTTCCCCTATGATATGGGGATGTTCCAGAACCTCGTCAATGCGCTTGGGCCTGTGTATACGTGGGTGCTTCCGTGGGGCCATGCCAAGGGAAACGGCCTCGAATTCCCCAAAAATGAAGACGATGATCAGTTGAACTTGCCGTGGCCACCCGATGGAGGAAACATTGACGTTGCTCCGCGTATTTACTCCGATGAAGAGTTGAGGCAAATGAAGGACGTGTCGCTCATCAAGAAGCACTTGGATCCTAGAAGCCATTTGCCGCGGGAGAAATGGACAAACGACATGGGTGAGGGTCTAGCAGATTTCGGCGTGGACATCGGTGCTGATGGGAATTCTGATGAGAATGTGGATTAGAGGGACCGCACTGTGAAGGAGAAGAGCTAAAACAGATGCCCTTGCTAATCAATCGGCCCGGCATTCACGCAAACTTTAAATTCACGATGTCAACTCGTGCATTTACTAGTATGGATTTCTCAATTCCTGGCAGTACCAGTGCTTGTTAAAGCTGCCGGGGCAAGCACAAATCATCACCAAAATAGATGTGCCCGTTGATCATTCAATGGAAAGGTGTGCTCAATTCGGTAACGACAGTCGCACATAGATCATGGTGATCATTCCGATGCACCCAATTCCAATCATCCTGAAATACTTGAACTGATTGAGAAGCCCGACCCCAGAAGGGCATCAGTGGTGTTGAGAATACCCAATCAGTTGGCTTTTCTGCGCAGCGACTACCTAGCATAGTTTACTCCTCAAACCATATCAACATGTGGATGTAACAACCGCTTTAACTGCCGGAGAAATCCTTCACGCCCTTCATCAGATATCAGCCCCTCTGTCCAACAAACAACTGTGCTGGTTAACCTATCCGGTGGGCTGCAAATGCAGTTTATCAGTATATGACAGATGCGGCAACCAATTCAACTGTTGGTGAAGTCAATGACGTATTCTTTAGGAGCCAGGGAAGCCTTTGATATCCGGTGGTCCATTCGCTGGAACAGTTGAGAAACACTGGTGAGTGTGGAAGAGGTGATTGCAGCAACATTGAAGGGGCAAGTATCTCGTCACGGAGGGGTTGTGTGACTATCTCGAGGCGGGATCTCCACTGGGGTGATTTTTGCAGTTACCTTTCTCTGAAAGAAAGAGTGCAGGGCTTATTAATGAAGTAAATGCTGCTTCATGAAGAGCGCTCTTTCCAGAAACAGCACTTGGTGAAGATGCTTTCTCAAAGCCTCTCATTACACCTTGTGATTCTACTGCAGGGGTTGTGGCATGCGAAGGGTTATTCCGATGCAGTCGAAGGAGGGTGCTGCTCTAGTCTGAACTGGTGTTGGAGATTTTCGAAACAGTGATACTCAATATGTCCAGCAGTACCAGATCCACTCGGCTCCTCGTATAAGTCCTAATACTAGAGCACCCGATAGGCGAAACCCCGTGCACACAAACACATTTGGAAGAAACCATGAGAACTGTCTTGAGAGTCTGGGAGAGTTGAACCTGGGGTTGATTTGCGAAGTCGGATGCATTAAGGTATAGCCAGTAAAGGTGTTATACAACTCGACGCATCCCTAGTTGCGGCCATACCAAGTGGAAAATACTGTTTTGTTTCACCCAGCCCCAACCATCATCACCAGCCAAAACAAGTTCTTGTGTCTTTTGGGCGACAGCGCAGTCCCCTCGAATTCGTGGTTCGAGTTCCATCAAAAAAGCCTTCTTGAAGCAGGCGTGAAATGCACCGGCTTCCTCGTTAAGGAAATGGAGTGCGATACAGAAAGCGCCATGGCTAGTGACCTCCTTAACGGCTCAAACATAAGGCGGTTGGGAACCGCCATTGTGCCCACGCCATCATCACATTCCTTTTTGGCTAACTCTTCTATCGGCACTGCCATGCCCACAAGCCCACCAAAAAGACCAGGCGACTCAATCGCTGGTCAAACAGCTCTTCCCAAATGTTTGCAAAGACGATTCCTCGTCAGGATATAACATTGTGGTGTCGAGTGACAAATTCACGGTTTACCAGAGTTATTAGTCTACACGGCTCTTTTAGACACTTCGAACTAGTTTTTCGTGCTATATCGGGCCAAAATCCACCGGTGGTTCTTGGTTCGACTCTGCATTTTGACAATCAGATCTACCAATCCGCTGCTTTTAGGTGTAGGAAAAGGTCCCACATTTCCAATTCGACATATCTTGTACATTCTCTTCCCGTTCGATTCTTAGAACCATATTGTGCCTAGAGAGTGTTTTCGTCGAGTTTTACTAATACCACAAGAAAAACTGGAGACTTTGAAGAAACGCCAAAGCACATGCTGAAACATTCGAAACAACATGGCCAATTAACAAGTCGTGTTGTAGGCCGTCTACAACTGGCTGGCGCACTTCACTTGCGTTAAGATTTCTCCAAGTACCAAGAGACCACATCAATACATTGGCAGACAAACCCTGCCATGCCACACCAATCAGCTCCCAAGCAACACATCATTCATCCGGATATCGGCTTCGCCCATGTTGTGTCTCGTTCACCGTCAAACTCGTCCACGGTCTGGATACGGAGAAATGAGCTTCATACAGACGGCAATGGTACTGCGACATCTCATCTATCTCAGGGGATACGTTCATGTATCAAGGAAATCATTCAGGAGGAATTGGTTGGGGAAAAAGGTTGAGGAAATAAAGATGGCTTGAAAGAGTTGGCTTGTCGCTCACCAAACACGACATCAGTGTCAGCATATCCCTACTAGTAAAATTTGCACCCCGCCAACAAACCAACCGAGCTTCCACTCGGCGCAGCTCTTTCGCAGAAGGAGAAAGCAAATCAAGGTGAAGACACAAAGTTTTAACTAGTGGTGATGATGGCCGGCGACCGAGAAGAGGCCGCGTTTTGGTCATAAAGTGCGCCTACACTGCCCGCCATGCTTACAATTGCATTCAATCATTCCACTTAGGGAACGGAGTGCATCGCATTCTGACCATCAGCCAACCTATGTGTACCTATGAATGGCTATAAGACTCCATTGAAACTAGGAAGTGCCATATTTACCTACAATGCAAGACCACTTGTAACATGCGGGAGCAATGCAAGTCGACGCAGGAACCTTGCGCAGACAATGTAAACGGAAAATGCAAAGTGGATCCAGACCGCTTCCACTACTACAACCGGATTCTTTTGGTACTTCGCAAGCCAACTAAACGACGCAAAGATTGCCTATCACAGCATGCCTGTTTCAGTCCGTTGTGCCGACGGCGCTTCTGATTGATGCGAAAAGTGTCATGCTTTCGCAGCCTTGACTGCAACGACGCGCGACCGTTAATACCCTCTAACTTGAAGTGGAAATTCTAGAAGGGCGGCAATCTCCATGCCATGTTTACAGATCCAAAGTCTGTAAAAGAACGAGCATCATCATCATCATCATCATCATCATCATCATCATCATCCGGGCTTATGCAAGTCGGGCCTTGGATACCACAAGCTTCAGAAGAGTTTTGCTAGGTCACCCCCAAGTAAGATGCGACGACCGTGCGAGGAGGGCACACTCGACCCGACAATATTCTTACGTCAAGATGCTTGAAGTTCGTCAGCGCCAAGGAGGGGATAAACATGATGAATTTGCTCAATCTCGTGCAGATTGACCGCTGCCCTATTGACAGGTTTCAGTGCGAAAATTTCACTTTCAAGCGCTTCAAGGAGTTCGAAAACGCAGTCAATAGCAACCGATGTTTTAGTATATTAAATATACCGGAAAAATTAAGTTGTATCTCACCAGCCCACCGAGCTACGTGCGCGGTCGGGAGGGCTTTTATGTCTTTTCCTCCAACCTGCACAGTCACCCCAACTGACGCCGGGTCAGAGGGGTTTTGCAATGGCACGTTGATTTTTGCCTAAGCACTCTACCTGTATAAAAAGTATCGTGTACAAAGAGGATTGCCGATTAACGCCAGGCGCGAACTGTAGGGCCATGTCTGTGCCCTGCCAGAGGACAAGCGGAAAAGCTGGAGACTACCGTGATGCCTACCAAAACGCACGAGATCTTCTACAAAGAAACGAGGCCCAATAAGGAAATTTCTGCTTTCCCGCACGGCACCTTTTATTCTCACCGCTTCCCACCCACCTTTGGACATGTGTCCATGGTCAAAGTCAGGCGCGCCTGACGCAGTCTTGACGCTCATTCGGAAACACAACTATAAGAGTGCTAGACCTGAAGCAGACTCCTCCTTTCTACCGCATGCATTAAATTTCGGAATCGTATACAGTTTTGAACCTAGTCATTTCGAATCCATCAAAGTTACCCAAGGTTGCCCAAAATGGGTACTACACTACCCATGCCGTATCTGAACTAATACATCATATTATTTCTCTATACCTGATTCATAGCCTACTTAGGAAAGGCCAAACAAAAGCTAACCATTCAGATCAAACGATACAGCATGCGCGGCTTTTTGTCTACAAAATTCTGAGATTAAGAGCTTTTATGGCCGTTCTCTTCCTAACCGGGGAAGGGAATGGGGTTAGCGTCCGTGGATAAAGCTCGGGATTTTCGAATACCTGTTGGTTTTTGAATCTGCTGATAATAGTAAACTGCTTATTTTCTCTGCTAGTGTTTATCAACCTTTCGATTTTGACGGCCTGTTGGTTAGACCATGGTACCGCGCTACCGATGGTTGCAAAATTAACTACTCGCGTTGTGCTAAGAGACTAAAACCGCGAACACCGCACGCACTGGGTCCTTCACACTTTGCTAAATTCGCTTCGAGGCTTAGACTTGGGGCCACCAGTTGCAGCCTAGCTGACACAGCCTTAAGCATCCTCAGATGCAACTTTAGGGTCGCCCAGGATGCCGTCGGCAAGTTTCGTCCGATCGGTGCCTTCTCGTGGTCCCAAATGCGGTGGGGGAGTCTTGGCCAGCTCTTCTATACAACCGGGGATATTCCTCATGCTACACTGATGATACATATCCTCGAAGCACCAGACGTTACTAAAGAACGTGACAATATTGACTTTTTTCAAATTTTTCGACCGCTTGCTTTTTTAGCCTGCTGTTTCTCATCCTGCTGCCTACAACCTACTGGGGTTCCAACAAATTGCTCTATCAGCCTATTAATTTTCTAGCCTATTACTTTTCTAGCCTTCTACTTTTGCAGCTTATTGCTTTTTCAACCTGCTGACTCTAATGGGCTTCCGTCTCTGGGAAGCCAGTTCCCTCGTAATACTTTCAGAATTGCTGAATCCATGGCTATAACACCTTGACTCTTTTGATCTTGCATCATCTATGGACATGGGGGGCACAATGCATCGCGCGGTTCCGGCGCGAGCAGTTCATGGCCCAAATAATGGACCGCCTCCCCATGATTCTATGAGTGTCTAGTTACTATGTCTTTTTCTTCTTGTCAAATGCCGCAATGTGAGCCTTGGACTGGTCCACCGTGGTGTGCTCATGGTTGTCTCCCTTGTAAACTTGGTAATTGAAAGTTCCGTCCTCCTTCACGCGCTCCTCAACGGTGCACATATGAACACCTTTGAGCCATGGGTCCTTAAAGCAGTCTTCCACGGAAATCCTGCACGCGGGCGCCAACTCCACCATACGACCAATCAACGTTCGGCAATCTTGAGGCAATGCCAACAACAATCTGTTCGCGCCCGTCTCGCTGGATGTGTGCGCATTTCCAGTGGGCTCCTCGATCTCGTCCACGGCCTCCTTGATATCGCTCATGTCGCTGACTCCATAGTATTGTTCTGGTGTTCTGGTGAGGATCTCGCTGAATTGTGTAAAGTCGCCTCGCGTGGAGAACATCCGGAAACTGGAGTCTGTCATTTTGGGCACTTTCCACGGGAACTTTTTAAGCATCATGCAGCAGTAGATTATAGCAACCGACCAAACGTCCACGGGCCGTGGGTCGTACTTGCTAAACACGCAAACCTCTGGTGCCAAGTATGGGTCTGATCCAACCACTCCTTGCGCCTCGATCAAATTTTTAGTAAAGGGATAAGAGAACACCACCGCTGATCCAAAATCAATGATTTTGACGATTCCGCGAGCGTCCACCACGCAATTGTCCAACTTGAGGTCTCGGTGCGCTAAGCCCATCGAATGCAAGTAGTGAATTCCAGAGAGGATCTGCTTGAAACAACAGTCGATTTCCTCCCGCGACATCTGATTGGACATGACAATTGCAAATAAGTCAAAATCACAATACTCCATCACCTGAAGAATCCGCTCATTTTCGTAGCAGATTTCCACGGTTTCGATGATATTGGGGTGTTTCAAAGTGGACCCGATGCAATATTCTCCAGTAATCTTCTTGGCATAATCACGCTTGCTCTCGTTTTGGTACTTGGCCCGGAACTCCTTCACTGCAAAAACTTTTTTATCGGAGAGGCGGTTGACAAGCTTGACTGCACCTCCTGCACCTGCTCCCAAGCTCTCCATGAATTTGCTGTAACGTTTAGAAAACGGCAAAACCTGCAGATTGATCATTCCCAGAACAGAACCTTTACGTTCTTGTGCACGCATGACCGAGGGCGTTCTGCTCATGTTCAGGGAGCCGCTCATGTTAATGGATCCTGGTACAAACGTGCCTCCGGGCGACTGCAGAAATGAAGTATCTGAAGGAGTAGGATTCAAAGAATGGTTGGAGTATTGAGCATTAATCATGGTGCTTGTAACTGGAGTGGCGTTGGATGAGTGGATTGCATTAGAGCGCAAAGACGACGATAGATTCCCCATGGTGCTTGGCGGGATGGGTGAGCCCGATTTCTTGAAAAAACGCTTGAGGTTCGCCATGGAGTTGTGGCGCAGGCTAGGCCCGAAGTTGGTACTATCCATGGAAGACGTCGACGAAGGCGATCCAAACACTTGGGGCTCGTGCTGTGCATTATTGTAAAATGAGCCTAAATCAGTCGAAGAGCTGTTAGATTTCAGACCTTTTTTCGAGGAAAAGAGAAAAGAAAGACTCAGGTGTGAACCCAGACGAGCGCTGGTGGACATGGATGCGGCTTGAGCCTGAGCCACACGCTGCTTGGATATCACGAACCGAGGCTCAATCGACAGAGAGTTCACCAGCGGTGACAGAAATTGCACGGAGTTGATGGGCTGACCATTGGGGAGATTGGGCACATGGTCCAGCGCCGACAGCGCCATTTGGGGCAAAAAGCTCTGCGCAGATCCAGCAGACTTGCCCAACGAGCCAGGTCCACGGCCTCCAGGGGCGCCGTATGGTATACTAGACGACAAACTCTCGTTTCCGTAACCTCCGATGGAGAAGAACGACGTGTGAGATACAGAGTTCGTCCGGTTGACACGGGGACTGGCAACAGAAGGGGCGCGAATGGGAACGTCTCGGGGAAACTTGTCTGCATCAAAACGGTTCTCCAGGACATCTGAAGGGCTGTCAAACCCTCCAGTGACCACCACGGGGGCTTTCTGGAGGGGAGATAGTTCCGCGTCGCCCACAGGGAGTGCCATAGGCATGCTCAGGTCGATTTCACACCCGGTATTTTTTTGCAGGGAAAACATCGGCGGCTCTTCGGAGTCCTCGGCTAGCGGCGTCACAGTTTCTCCTTGGGATTCCAACGACGTCATGGAGGCGTTCTTGGACGCCACCGCCGAGTTATTTTCACTCAAGAGCTTAGTCAAAGTACTCACAGGCTGAGAAGCCTTGGGCGGACCTCCCGCCGACAACGTGGTATGCAGATCCATGGAGCAGCGGCGATTCTTGAGGTGGTACGGGGGATAAAGAGGAATCTTGGAAACGGTCAAAAACAGGGGCTGGACTTGAGAACCTAGCAGAGTCAAAAATCAGCAGGATACGCGAATCTTGTCGCCGATTCAAAAATTTCGACTTGCACTAGCAACGTTTAGAACAACGTTTGCAATGAAAAGGAATCAGAAGGGAATGGAGCAGCTGAGAGCAGAATATGTGGACGGCGCAACGGACGTTCGGCGGAGAAAGCGAGATCAGAAAGGGCTCGAGTTGGGAAAAAATGGACCGATGGTATGGGAAAATTCGGGGCAGGTTTGGATATAGACGAGGAAAGTTTCAGATGCAGTTCACGATGCATGTAATCCGGGGCTTGTGGTGTCTTGGTGGCAAGCGTTGCTTGAGGTTAAGAATGGGTGCTCGGAAGTATTGCCTCAGCCGTGATAAGTGAGTGCGCGCACGTGACCGGAGGTTCATTATCAGTGAGGCCTATCATTGGAGCGAGGGCGAGATAAGCCGGGGTACATGAGCGCCAGTGAGGACGGCAAATGGTGGACTGATCAAGGACGGCGACGGGGTGATATCAGACGAAAGAGTTGAGGCGGAGTATTGACAACTGGACCATCCTGGCGCCGCACGACACCTGTACTATGAAAGAGCAAGTACGAATAAGCTCAGGCGGTATCTACAGCCAGGACCACAATTGTTGTCTGGAAAGGAAGTAAACACTGCAGAGATATAGCTTCGGTCTGGGCGACACTACCCATCATCACTTTCTGTTACTTTTCCGCTGCTTTGCCTTGGCTTTCCTAGGATTGGTGCTTGAATTCTCCGACCTCACTGCTTCATTCTCACTGAACAAATTGCCAGCACCCATGGGAAGCCCCATGGACTTGCGCATCATCTGGAGCTTATAGTCTAGGTCCTCCTCAGACTCAGGCTTCAGCGAGAGATCGGTGAGCTTCTCACCCTCTTTCTTCTCGGTGGAAGTCTTGCCACTCGGGTCCCTCTTTTTTCTCTCCACTGCAGACAGCATCTCCAACGCCTTGATCAACTCTTGAGTTTTTTCCGCCACACGCTCCTGCAAATCATAATCGTAATACTCTTTGCGGCCCTGAGCTAAGATTTTGCATTCCTGTACCAAGTTGCCCCCGTCCTGGGCACCCAATATCGGAGCCAAAACCGCAAACATCACCAGCTGTGCACCCTGCGTCAGGCCCTTCAAGAACAACCACCACACGGGATACATCACCAAGTAGAGAAACAAGCCCCACAACGTCCCCATGGAAATGTACCGCCGCGTCGAGGCCGTCCGCATGATCCCAGGGTTCACCACACTCACGCGAATGTTGCACGGAGCCTTGTCCGGGCGTTCATATGCATTCAACAGCCGCTGAAATTGCCGACCGAACATCCCCAACAAAAGCTTGGACGTTCCGTAAACCGCCAATGGATTGCTGGACGGGTACCTCCGTGCGTCCCACAAGAGGTCCTTTTCGTCAACCTCGCCAAACGCCTGCGACAGGCACGTGGCCACCACCACCCGCACATCCCGGTCGGCGGGCTGAACATGAAGCAGCGGCTTCAAGAGCGTTAGAAGGTGCACGGGACCCAAGTAGTTCACGGCGATTTGGAGTTCCACTCCATCCTCGGAGACTTGCCGAGGTTTCCATTTTGGCAAAGCTTCTGCCGCACAGCAAATCACCCCATCCAAACGCCGCGGCGGCTGATTATCCAACCATCGGGTCGCAAAGAGACGTACGCTGTGTAGCAGCAGAAAATCACACTGCTCTGCGTACACCATGAAGTTGTTGGTGCGGTTCCGCATATCCTCCACAAAATCGATGGTAAAGACATCGTCTATTTGGCGGCACAAAAGAACCACTTGGGCTCCTTTCAATGCTAATTGGTAGGTGACTGCGGCGCCCAACCCAGACGTGCCGCCGGTGACAATGAACACTTTGCCATGGAGATCTCCGCTCCACGTATTGGAAGCTCCGTTGGTGTAGTACTTGACGGCCCCGACCGCGGCTGCAAGCGGAGCATACCGCTTGAGGTAGTGCCATCCGGGAATTACCTCGGGGCCATCGAAAAAGGCGCTGGAAATGATATCTATAGGCATGGAGGCGGCCACCCATTGCACGCGACGCTACTTGTTACACCTGGTGCACGGGTCTGTGCGAGTAATGCAGTGGGAGGCCAAGTGTGAAGTCGTGCTGCAAACTTTTTGGACTTTGCTTTCTGGCCAAACTCGTCTTCTTACCTACTCGCCTTTTATTCTACTGGTCACTTCACCCTCCTTATCTTTTTCATTTCTTGGCACATAGTCCGGATTCGGTGTGACGGCTCAGATCTGCCGGTACAAGACCCGTGCCTCCGAGAGTCTCATCGCGTCTTCTCGCTCGATGCCGGAGAATATAATAATCACCACGCATACAAAAAACCATCATGGACGAATTGGTGCTCTATGTTACAGCAGGAGACCCAGAAGATAAGCAAGCGCAGGAATCGCTAGCCGCGGTGCTGTCTTTGCAGAAGTCTCACCACTATACGACATTCCGCCAGGCCGAGTGCCCGATCAACGGGGCAGCACTCAGCGGCTTTGGTTATGGCGAACGTCTATTTGCGGCAGCCAATGACAAAGCGTTGATAAACTGTTACTCATGGGGTAAGGAGGGTGTGGACCAGCGGTTTGCCGTTCCCGAGCCGATCACATGCTTGGCGGTGGCGCCGTTCCCCATGACGGAAGATGCCAGTGCCAAGCCACAGTACCGCACGCCATGGCTCTTAGCAGGCGGATCCAAGAGCGGGCGGTTGTACGTGTGGGAATTGGCGCTGGGCGACTTGGTGTGCGTGAAGGACGTGCACTACCAGGCAGTGTCTGTGGTGACGTTTTCCCAGTGCGGCAGTTTCTTGGTAACAGGTGGCATGGACACGCGGGTCAACGTTTGGCGTACGCACGAGCTCATCAAGCAGCAGGCGGAGGCAGCCAAGACAGCCAAGCCAGTGACGTTTGGCGGCCACCTGTTGGCGGTCACGTGCGTGCGGGTGTACGGGCGCGGGGCCGATGCCCGGGTGGTGAGCGGGTCTCGAGACGGTACTCTTCGCATATACGAGGTGACGGGCAAGCGGCTACTAACGACATTTGTGGTGGGCACGGCGGTGGAGTGCTTTCAGCAAGACCCGGCGGGACGGGCGTTATATGCCGGCTTGGCTGATGGGCGAATCCGGCTGATTGCATTGTACAGCGTAAACGCATACACTCACGTGCTCGAGGCGGTGGGCGGCAATGGCAAGATCGTGACAGTGGAAGAGGACGTGGACATGAACGCGACGTTTGTGCACCATGCGGGCAGCCAGGTCACGGCTATGGGGATCTCCATGGACGGCATGTACCTAGTGAGCGGTGACAGCAAGGGCCGGGTGTTCGTGGCGGACATTGTGACGCGGCAGGTGGTGAAGACCTTCACCGCGTGCAAGCTGGCCATTGCCTATGTGCAGGTGGGTGTGAGTTCCACGGCAGGGCTCGCCACGGACCAGTACGAACGCAAGCACCGCATGATTCCGGCGCTCAAGCGGGTCGTGCGGCTGGAGGATGCCATGGAACACGTGGTGGTGATGCAAGTTCCTGAAGGCACCAGTGCTGCCGAGCCCTTTGACGTGTGGTTGCAAAAAAAGGCCGCCCAGGAGAGGCGCATGCAGGCCGTGAGTGCAGGAAGCAGCCGGGATTCCGAGCTCCAGCTGCAGTTGGACAGACTTTCCGATGCCTATAGTACCTTGCGGGAGGACTACGACGAATTGCTCCAGCGAGTTAATACGTCGTGAAAGACGTTTGGATTAACCGGTGTCTCGAAGGCAACCCGTTCCCTAGCACAATCTAGCACACTTGTAGCACGAAGACACTTGTCTAGCACTAATACACTTGTCTAGCACTAATACACTTTGTCTGGCACTTCAATGAACCCAAATCAACTCTTCGACCTTTAAGCACTTTTTAGGGCAGCGGGCCTGGCATAGAGATTATTTCTGCGTCGGCATCTAGGTAGGGTCTTGACGAGTTGGTTTTGCACAAGTTGCAAGACTCGCTTACCCGAATCGTTGTTCACCCTACATCAACACCAATAAGAAGTGTTCCAGAGTATTATGCATTGCATTGAATCAAGACCTCTTGATGTGTTCCTACATATGTTTAATTGTTCTTTTCTGAAATTGTCTAGTAAAATCTATTTGGTAATCTCTTTGTTAGATTCTTTAGTGACGCCTAGTGCTAAGGGAAGATGTATTCGTTGATGATCACTAAATCAAGGGGATGACTTTTATAGAAAAACTGGCCAATTTAGACGGAACCCTATGTTGTGGAGGGTCCCGATCGGGTTAGTTCTAGACTGGAATGGTAGCAGAGAAAGGTCTGTATTCAATAAATCCACGAGGTTGGCCGGAGGTAGAGGGCCAGAATTGGACATGCCACTCTTCTTGCGGGCTACCGACGGTTCTGCCTTGTAATCGCCCATCACACTTTGTGTAGCCGCGTGTAGCACAATGCCCATGGTGGATCTGGCTCTATTAGGTGGTGCTTTTGAGGATTAAAGCAGTCATCGATGAGTTAATATTGTAACTTCAGGAAACCCCCTTTGTTGGAACTCAAAGATACCTCCTATACCCCGAATTGATGCTAAGTATTACCTTAAGAGGGGTTATGCTAAGTTGATCGTACTGACCCGCTGCTAAGGACTGTTTCCCCTACAATCAGAGTAGCCGTAGTGTGTGGCAAGAACAAAGGGTAACGACTTAAGAGAATGGGTGCATAGTATACTCATGCCTTCTGGAAAGAAGAGGACAAAGTAGAAAGGAACCAGAGTGGAGTTTCCGGAAAAGGATGGATGATTGTTCACTATATATGGTGTAGGAACATGAAGTGACGTGATTATTCAAGAATGGAGGCGGGACGCTCAATGTCCAGGAAAAGGTGACGGCATTCTAGTTGAGCTTCCACTCTCTTATCTTCATACTTCTTGTTTCTTCCAGTATTTTCTTGTGATAAAATTTGTGGGTCATCATGCAACCTAGAAGATAGCACTTTGCATGTCTGGTACACCTCCTCTTTGTATCTCTTGACCTATTTTATCCTTGCGCATGGAGCTTTTTAGAAGAGCTTATCATTGATGAACCGTTTGGCGAACAGCGCATAGAATGGACTCTTTTTTTTCAGTTAGTCTAGACATTTGCACCAAGTTTTAACAGCAATCCTCGCCAAAGTAGTTCTTTCCGCCTTCACTTGTACCAAATTTCATATAGCAAGCCACATCTCTCGGTGGCTACTTCTGTGCATTGGTTCCGGAGGGTTGTGGCCTCGGCCATTCAAAGTGTTTGTTCTGTTCTTAATCAACAATTGCTCCTTCCAATCGTATTACAGAGGACCGACTCTTGACCGCAAGCAGCCCTACGCGGTCCATTGGGGTCCATTGAGCAGTGGGTGCAACACGCGCCATATGCAGCCGCCTGCACGTGGCGCAATGAGAAAAAGCATCGCTTCGCACTGCTGCACCGCATCATGACTGCCGACAATCTTTCCAAGAAGAAGCAAAAGGCCCTTCTGTTTCGGAAAGGCAAGGATGAGCGGGAAGCAGAGAAGCAATCAAAGGCCGAGAGGAAGAAGGCTGCTGGCGTCCTGCTTGCGGGCGAACAGGAGAGTCCGCGTGAAAGTGGTTCCGAGTCCACCAAAACCGCCCTCCTGAAACTGGGAGGCCCGCAAGAAGCTTCCCCTGCCGTCTTAGAGGAACACCTGGAACCACAAACCACTTCCAAGAAAAGGCAGCTTGAAGATGATGAGGCGCCCAAAAAACGCAAGACGCGGCGGGGAAAGAAAGGAAAAGGCGTCAACAACGGCGCCGGCCCAAGGTACATCCTCTTCATTGGAAACCTTCCCTACAACACCACACAGGCCGAGTTGGAGCACCACTTCCAAAAGTGTCGCATGGATCGCATCCGGCTCCGCAGGGAAAAGGGTATTGCGTTCCTCGAGTTTGACAATGACAACGGCAACATCAAGGGTAAGATGGACGTGGCGCTCGCAATGCATCACTCCATGTTCCGTAACCGCAAGATCAATGTGGAGCTAACTGTGGGTGGAGGAGGCAACTCCGAGGCCCGTGTGACCAAGTTGAAGGAAAAAAACGATAAGTTAGGCGACGAACGCCGCCAGAGGGCAAAGAAGTTGGATGCCAAAAAGGCTCTTAAGGACGGGGAGAAGGCCCGCGCTAGCACTGATGAGGCCACCCCTACGCCCGGTATGCACCCGGCACGTGCGGCGTTGTTGACCCTGTGACGGTTTGTACCATTAGCCAAATTCGTGGGCCACCATCAATCAGACCATTTCTTACCTCTACCTCCTCTAGTACGGCCTTACGTAAAGAATTAAATCAAATTTATTCGCTATCGCGGTGGTAGAGTCTCTCCAAATTAACTATTAGCCGGTAGCTCCAAGGCTCTTGCACTGAAGTCGCCGAATATAATACAAAACCACTTCGAATCGGTTCTTGGATGTTGAAATAAAATCGACGCTTCCTCAGTCCTGAATGAGAAGAATGCCTTAATTCTCCGGGGTTTCACGCCCTCCTCATCTCTCCATTCACATTGTCCTTTAGCTGACAAATGCCTGTCAAAAATAGTATATCAATTACCTTATTGTAATCGATGAAATCGTCTCTTGGGGGTTTTCAACAACCACTCTCCTGTTACAATAACAGCGCGAGCTCAACGGCTTGCACGCTTTCAGGCGCCCCAAGACTTCAATGTCTCCTTTAGTGGTGGTGAAGAGAAAAAGCAATCACAAGATCGTACATTTCTTTGCCTTGCGGACCTTTCTCTTGCGGTCAAAGATGGCCAGGTTCGATGCACCGTTGGACAGAGCTGCCACTGGCAACTCCTCCTTCACGTCGTTTTTTATGGTTGGAGGGTCCAAAACTGCCCGGATGGAATAGTCAAAGAGCTCCTGGATACCCAGCTGCAGTGCTGCAGAACATTCAATATAGCGGATAGCCCCAACTTCCTTGGCCAACTTCTGGCCCTGTGCAGTAGTGACAGGCTTTTGACCCTTCTCCAGCAACTCATCCAAAACATGGTATTCCTCCCTCAAGTCGGTTTTGGTCCCCACCAAAACTACAAGAATATCTTTGGGTGAGTGGTGCAATATCTCGGGCATCCACTTGGCCTTGACGTTGGCGAACGAGTCGGGCGAAATCACTGAAAAGCAACACAAGAATATTTCAGTTTGAGGGTACGACAACGGCCTTAAGCGGTCATACTCGGCCTGGCCCGCCGTATCCCAGAGACCTAACTTAATGGGCTCGCCGTCCACCATGACGGACGCTGAATAGTTGTCAAAAACAGTTGGTATGTAATCATTAGGGAAGGTATTGGTGGTATAAGAGATGAGGAGGCACGTTTTACCCACACCTCCATCACCAACGACCACAGCTTTTATACTTCTCATGACTCTATTAGATTAAATGGGTTTCAGGAGGCCCACTAACGCTTGTTGAGCGGATTTAGGTATGGGAATTTCTGGGAACTGACTTTGACGGCAGTGGCTTCTGTACCGAGGTAGACCTTGTAGCACAGGGGATTAACAGTAGCTCAAAGTCAGACTTTGCGGTTGTGCTAGTGTTACGGGAATGAAAGAGGGGGTTTCCCGACGCGTCTGCGGCTGTGCTATAGAAAGGGGGAGGTCTGATTATATTTGCGACGCAGATATTGTTGACTGAGACTAGGCGCTGGCAGATGCACGGGTGCGCACTTTAGCTACTGCACACTTTAAGCGACTTCTCGGTTCACGGTTTCAGACGGCGTAACTCGGCCCCAAATTGAATTTCACCGAGTGTTTTGGCTCAGCGAGGGGGGCATGTCCCTGAGCTGTGAGGCTTGTCGTCACTTTCGGGACCCTGACACATGCACACCGGCACTTCTGCACGTGAGGGTATCCTCGAAGGAAGGCGCGAGCTATCTCAACCTGTACACCTATTGTACTTCGAGATGCGGGTCTAAAATCCGACGCGCGTGGCTGCAGACCGTTTCACCCTCCTTAGATGTTGCATCACTCGGCAAGAATGCACCCTTAAGTAATGCGCGGGGCAGTCTTTCTATTTAAGGAGGGCCGCTCGCTCTTTTTTGCTTGATGGCATTTTGGGTAATCAGGGCCAGGAATCCCACCTTGCTGCTTTTCTGCAAATATGTGGTGTGAGCTCGAGCTGCATTTTTCAATCTTTTGAGGCTAAACTTACAGCCGCCTTTTGAATCCCCTGGATTTCCGAGTACCGAGCAAAAGTGACCCCACTCAGTTTCGGATGCGGTATTAAGTGACTGCTAAAGAATTTTTCCCGGTGGTCGAAAGGCCGGAACCTTGAACTGTCTTGAGTGTTCTGAATATTCATAATCAGATAAGACAAATTCCCCATGAGGTTTCAACGTCCGGACGGTTTCAATGAACCACTGCCCCAGCTCTAAAGGATTACAGAATACGGAATCGACTTTTAGTCACGTTAATTCTCTAAAACCCGGGTTCACATCTTCTCTTGGGGCTGTAGAAGGGAATGTGGAGCATGATCAATTGTTTAATGCCATTGATGTTGGAGGAGTTCAACAGCCGATAGAATTTTACCTGGTTCTGTTGCAGAAATAGCTCAGATGAAGATGTGCCATGCGCCGTCAAAGAATTGGAAAGTGCACGACGTGGCATAAAGGGCGCATTAATCGATGCTTTTCAGCGCTCAACAACACCATGGCATATCAAGACCTTCTCCCTGTGGGGACAGCGCTCATTATCTGTGCAACGTCGTTTGGACTCGGAGTTATCTATTCCAATCTTCCATACGACTTTAACACCTTGTGGACAATGAAGCCCGGAGCATTTGAAACCTCGATGGCGCATTACGCCCAATGGGTCAACGCGCCCATGAGAGTGCACCACATTTTGCATGTGGTGATCGGTCTTGGACTAAGCGGGTGCTTCATTAAGTTGTTTAAGCCTGACCCTGAAGTCAAGTACTTTGAGTACGGAACGTTGGGTTTGATGATGGTGGGAGTGGTGATCTACTTGACAAACTTGAGGATTGGTGCCAACTCGTGCGTCTCCGGCCAATGGGGAGAGGTGGATGCCAATACTGGAATCAACGTGATGGCTGCTTCGCAGTTTATGATAGTGATTGTGTTGGTGGGAGTATTGGTGTTGCAGGGCGGATTGTACTACGCACAATGGTATGACCAGCAGCTCCGGCAGAAGTTTTACGAGGAGGAGAAGAAGAGAGAGTCTGCCGAAAAGCCTCAAGAGACTCAGCCAGCTGTAGATTCTGGAGTGTCATCAGCTACCGCAGGCAAAAAGACCCACGCTAAGAAGAGGGCCTAGATGTGCAGGAAGGATAGGGAACAAGCATTGATGCCGTCAAGGATTGGTAGAATCACGAGTGCTTAACCCAGCCGTCAGTGAATAGGAACACATATCAAGGAAGACAGCAGAGAACATGGACCCCGAGGCCCACAGTAGTGCACCGTCGAAGGCGGCGCGGTCACGTGGCGAGGCTGCGCGCACGACCAATAGTACCATGGCCATTACCACGAAAAACACCCTCCACACCGTACGAGAACTTACCCAATGGGCGTTGCAGACAAAGTTTGGGGCGACTACCCCGTCTACTACAAGCAGCCAATCAGAGTACGTCGCGTCAATTAAGAAGCCTTCGAATCCTACTAACAAGCAGTGGTTCCGCTACCATGCACATACCAAGCCTCACTTCACCTTTTCGGTGGCTATGGGCCTTGCGGCTCCGTTGCTTCTTTTGGCCACGCCTTTGCGGGAAAAATATGTGTATGCTAACCACCAGCCCATTCCTAATGTTTATCCGCTTCCCACGCGGGCCAGAGACCCAACGTTGTCGGGATTTGATGACGAGTAATGCATATAGGAATATGATATATACATGGAGGACTGTAGACCGGAAGGGTGTTGATCTCATAGAGTAAGGAAATGAAGCATATAAAGACGAAAGAAGGAACAGAGCAGAAGAATAAGGCAGAAGCAAACAGAACAAAAAGGCAATACGTGGACCGTTTTAATGGATTAGCTATATGATCCTTGGGGTTTGTACAAGTACCCGGTCAAACTTCCCAAGCCTTGCAACTATGTACACCTCTGACCCTCACAAGGGAAAAATGGCTTATTATAGAAAAGACGCATGTCATTTGTCGAAAGTAACCTGGAAGCACATGAGAAAATGGGACATCCCCTCCAGTCATATTTCCTTGGGGTGCTGGATCTATAGGGTTGAATTCCCACGATAAGACTTGGTGGCACATACAAAGCACGACTCGTGGCAAAAAATGGGCCAAGTTAAAGACATTTAAGATGACGGCCTTTAGTTAAGTCCTATACTATGCGAGCTTGAGGGTAATTACTGCTGTTGCCACAAGTAATTGACTGGTCATACATCAGGCCGTGGTGAAACTCGCCGAGGTCAATGAAAAGCTAACTATAGACTCGACAAGAAATTTATCCCAGATTTTCTGTTGGGGCGAGGAAAGGCTCTTAGAGAAGGGATTAGTCAACTTGTTACTATTCGGTCTTGAGCAAGCCGCTTGCCTGGATGTGATGAATGAAACCATTGTCTTCCACTTGAATCTTCCCAGCTCTGGTGAGGCTTTGAACAGTATCACGTATGTGGTTACTGGCTGCTTTCAGCTTCATGGCTAGCATCTAACTAGGAGCTGATTTGGATCTTGGGCGGCAACTCAAAGATGAAGTGACTTGGAGTTCATGCAGAGCCTTCTTTTTTGTTTTCCACTGTTTAATTCTAGGTTCTGCCGGGTACATCAAAAGACTCGAATATTTCAGTGGATGTGAAAAGTCCATGACAAAGCGAGCATCATTGACAGCAAATCATGAATAAAAATTACACCAGAAGCGAGAACGGATAGACAAGATGCGCTAACCAATTAGAGGATGCTTAAATCATGAAGGGCGATTTTCTTTGAGGTTCCCTTTGAAGAGGGTTCTCATGGAGTCTCGTGGAAGGTCAAACGCCAAACCGATATCTTCCATGAGGCCTGTGAAATTCTCTCACTCACCAATCAATTGAATGAGTGACTTCCCCTCCTCTACCCTCCCTTCCCTAAATGTAGTCAGAAATTTCTTCAGGCTTGTTATCAGCCAACGTCGATGAGGCCTATTTGAATGGGTGCTTGACCGCATATGCTCCATGTCGATGTGTTTCTTTGAAGAACAATGCAATTTAAAGCTGTCGAAAATGTGACTAACAAGCAACATCTGCAATTGGTGACAGCCGAAGTATTTTATTGGTTGCATTCCGAACCGAAGCTACTTGGTGCCAAAGTTGAGCATATTCTGTTGATTCGAGGGGTTTATATTCCTATTGATGATTCTTTCGTTCTTTTCTTTGAAGGGCCTACGACTCTGGTGATTTGGATGATGCGAATGACTAGGATTTGGTAAGACCGAGAAACACTCACAACCACTCAGTCACTCAGAAAAAAGACTTGTCAGAGTAGAACCAACACAAAACCGTGCATTCACGAAACTAAAGCTTTGTCAGCTTCTGCGGCGGCGTTCCGAGGTGGAAGTAATCACCGCCAAGGTTTCTTCTAGTCCCCAGAGGATTCATGATTTATGTCCTGATCGTTGAAGAGCGGATTTAAGCAGTTTTGCGTAGCGCCTGCCATGACCTTCTCATTGACGTGCCGAAGAAGCTTCAATCTGACTTTGTATGGCCCGGTAGAATGAGGAAGAACAGAGCAACAAGATTATGCCACCGGCAAGTCCCTGCTTCCCCAACGTGTCTCAAGGACACACTTCTTAGATCCGTCTTCTTATGATTCCTTACACAAATGCCTTGAAGAAGCCGCTCGGGGAACCTGCTCGAAGAACCTGCTCTGGACAACATACCTGGAGAAATGTGTGTTGACCTGCTGTGCTAGCAGGAAAGCCGTGCCACAAAGGACAATTCACTGGGCAACCACCGGAAGTCGCTTGTGCCGAGATTTGGGCTCGGCATGGCTCATTCTGAAGCATACGGTCCCCTCAAGGTTCCCAAAAAAAGCTTATGCACTGTAGCAAGACATGATCAGTTGTCACAACTTGCCCAAGAGAGACTCTGTACTCATGCGAAACATCGACTCATGAAATTCTAAATGGACACCTAACAAGAATTGCGGAGGTCCCTCGCCCATTTCTGCTAATGCTCCTGGGACGCTCGCCGAGCCATGTGGCATAGTGAGGTACGTTAACGTGGCACGTCAGCTGGGGACAATTCCTACAATGGACTGAGATTGGCGTGTTTGTTTGAAACAAGAAAACTGAAACGTGCCAACCATGCAGCGCTCCGAAGGAATGTTCTTTGAATTTCTGAGATAAGTACTCAGGATAAAACGGTCAAGTGGTCGACAATAGGAGACTTAGGTAACGACCATCAGAAACAAGTGCATAACATCTTGTATAGAAAGCAGCGTGATAAAGTCCACGGTACCTGTCATGTACAGAGCAGAGGTGGGTTGAAGACACACTCGATTGACACTGATCGGCCCGTTTACATCCGATTGAACCGTGTATGGGAAGATGCTCGATACAGGATGGACCAATGCCCTGTCTTGTATGAGTTCCAAGATGCGCGGGCCTGGACATCAGCCATCAGACCCAATAGGTGAACAGAAAGAGAATTGACCGAAAAAAATGCCGTTAGGCTCGAAGAAATGAGGCAGAATGGCATAGAGCCAAGGATGCGAATGGCCGAATGTCCAAAGTGACCAAATGTCCAAAGTGACCAAATGGCGGCAACGACGGAAATGACCAGAAATGACCAGTCGCTGGTTGATATACAAGGCCTTTTTGGTCTTGTGTATCGCAAATAGCTGTCCATGAGTCTTTCAGTAGCAATACAGTCTACACTCAGATGAATTAAGTCCACAATCATAAAAGAGGATGTTGATTTTTGGTAGCATATCACTTGCTGATCAGCATGAAGTAATCTCATTATCTTCATCGCGCTGCATGACCAAAATATCGTAAAGCTAAAGTGCCGTTCAAAAATACTCATCCCAGCAAATGATTCCAGCCAGCAAAGTTAAAATAACCAATAATACCTCCTTAGCATAGTCTTTTGACCAATTGGTAGAAGATTTCAGACCTACTTTCATTGGAATCCGTTTTCGAGTCTTGCAGGACCAATCAAGAGTCAGCGCACGAATCGCGGGCGTCAACGTACGAAAACGAACGGAATCCGTATCGTTGTAGCTAAGTAGTGCATAGCACAGTGTCATAGCAGTGCAGTACTACAGGAATAATTTTTTCAACTATTTGCCACATCCGAACTTGCTTCAGTTGTACAAGAAAGGCGGACAAAAATTGTGTTGTTCCACCAGCACAGTTCTGACCAATAGTCTCAGTTAACTAATGCATCAGTATATTGAGCTCTGGGAGTTATCATTGTCGTCAGGGGCATCCATACTACATCAAAGGAGACCTTCGGTATAAAGTCATGTCAATTTAATCAGTGAGGGTCAGCATTAATATATGTCTCTTCAATCTGTCGTCTGCAAACACCATTTAGAAAAGCCGCCACCTCAAGTAGCTTGCGTCAAGCCGTCTATCGAATGTTTTCCTGCATTCGAGTGCACCCACTGGGACCTTCGCCTTCTGGTGTACAGATGTCTCGTGGTTCACCAGGCGCGGCGAAAAAACTCACCTCTTCTCGTTCATCCCTATGCTTCGGTCCATTCTCCTCTGCCCCGCGGTGCGTGGGCCGTCTCGCCTGACTGTGCCCTCCAGTATTGTTCGTTTGGGTGCATTTTCCCGCCATTTCTCGCTTTCTCAGCGTATTTCCGCCCCCGGAAGCTTGTTCGGTGAGGTCACACAACTGAAACCTACGGGCGCCGAAGATACGAGCATGCTAACCGACAATAACGGAACACCTGCAGGCGAAGAAGCCTCTATGGTATCACCACAGAAAGACACAAAACTACAGGAGTATTACGCCGAGCAGGTTCAAAATGAGCAGGTGTCACGCGACAAGTACGTGAGTGCCATCAAGCGGAAGCTTTTCGACGCCAACGTGGCTAAGAACGGATTCTTCAAAAATAATCAGGTGGTGATTGATCCTGAGCTGGGGAAGAAGTACATGTTACGCTTGACCCCGGAAGAGATTGATCTCCTCGAGCCCACCATATACTTGCACCTGTACAGGATCAAGTCGTCAATGAAGAAAGCCACGGTAGTCAATAGGTTTGTACGGGGAATGCTTGTTAAAACGGCCATCAATCAGTTGCACTTCAATCCAAAGAAAATGGCCACGGAGTTGGAGAAGTTTCTCAAGCACGGCCTAGAGCAGTGCAGGAAAGGTGGCATAGACGAAGATTCTGCATACATCCAGGCTCTCTGGACCGGATCCGATGGAGGCTGGGTCAAGAGACCTGATATAAAAGGCCGGGGGCGGACCGGAATCATTGAGCATCCATACATCCACTTGAAGGCTATTTTGAAAACCAGCCTCACTAAGAAGCGCTTGGCATGGGAGGACGCCCAGAAGCGTATATCAATGAAACCTAGGGTCTATATGAACACCGAGCCATTGAACTTTCCTGTGCGTGGTTTGTACAGGTGGTAGCCCATATGAGACCGTGTAAATAGACATCAGAAACCACCGACAACCAACAGAAGAAAACCCGGTACGAATAGAGCACCCCCTGGGAATATCAAAGAGCCGTATGCATCACGGTAGTACCACAGTCCATTGGCGCTTTGTACAGGAAGCGGTGTTTGCTCCAACCATTGTGTGCATCGGACACTCGGGGTAATCGACCACCCCAGTACATCCGCAATTACTCAATACACCAGTATATACACTCTAGTACGTGTGCTCCAGTACGTATGCTCCAGTGCGTTTGCTCCCCCAGTTATCGTATACCATGAGAAACCAGACCGGAGATGTGCGGTTCTAGGAGTGTGATGGCAGAGCATTTCCTACCGGTATGTACAGCAGCCATACTGTCGCAAACCTCTTCCCACAGGTCCGCTAAACTCTTGTTGTTTTAGCACAGTGCGGTTGCGAAATGGAGTGCATAACTCGCATCGCCTGCGTCATGTGCATAATCAGTTGCACTGCTGCACCACATTCTGAAACGTTGCCATTACAATTATTACCATCGTCGGTGGGGAAATCAATAAGCCAGACCCGCGCATCACAAAAAAAAAATCTGAAGAGACCTCTCCCACGACTGTTTCCCCAGATTTTTAGCACTCTGAGCAAAGTTTCAGATTAGTGCGCTTGCCACATGTCCTGTAGCTGCCCCAAGCGCACAGGGATCTGCCCTGCCGGTAGCCCCCCAATACCGTATATTCCAGCCTAATTTCTGTTCATTGTGCTGTTTTTGCCTAAACATTCTCTTCAGCAAACGCGGGCGCATGCGAACTTTATATATCCCTTACGATCCTGAGGCCTTTCCACAATACTGAGCCCCTGAACCCCTCATTCGCAAACGCCGCTTGCCCCCTGAACCTTACACGAAACAACGGCGCCTGCTGAACCATACATCCTCGAGTGATCCCCATTTAAACCACCGGGTTAAATCTATAAACTCTCGTTACCAGACTTTTGCCGCTGCAACCAGGTTAAGGCTGGCACCGTTACTATCGCAACAATATTCGAGTCATACCCCCCGCAGTGCCACCCTCAGATCAATTGACAGCTGCTGCCATCCATTTAACACGTCTGTTAGCTACAATAATCAAAAACCAATATCTTAGAATCATCAATATCTAAACGACATGGGTTTAGCTTTGACAAATTTCTTTGAAGATGAGGCCTATGAGAGCAAAGACACACAAATTGTAGTGTGCAATGAGTGCCTGGCGCATTTGTGTCTTCTGAGCTTGATTCTTTCGGACCAGTTTAGAGGCCTGTCGGGAAAGGCATACTTAGTCGACCGGCTCATTAATATTCACAAGGACCCAATCGACACGGAAACGTCTATGGATACGGGCATTTACTTGATAAACAAAATCAAGTGCCTGCAATGCCACACCGTTTTGGGTTGGCACTACAAAAAGTCGTTCAAGTACCTGGAGTACTACAAGGAGGGCAAGTACGTGATTGAGTTGAAGTACATCCGGTTTGTGGCCAACCAGCGTTCCTTAGCCCAGCTCACGGAACAAGCCAAGATCCTGCGCAGAAGGCGCTCTTCTGCCGGTAATAACGCTGCTTCCAGAGAAAGAGAAAGTTTAATGGAATCTTTCCGGAGCTATAACTCGAAAATAAACGAGTCGGGCATCTCGGTGGGTACAACCAAGGGAAAAAGGCCGAAGTTGGCATTAAAGCCCAATGTGGCGTACACTTTGAGTTCGGGCCAGATTCAGACGCTAGACCTGGTGAGTAATGAGTATGAGGAGAGTGAGGATGTGCTTTAGACCAACCTCCTAGGCCTTGCCCAATGGATTTGTGCAAGAGGAATATCCTGGAAGTTGGATGGATACTCAGTGACTTTGTTTGCGGATCACTAGCGATGTTCTTGTGGTAGTTGGTGGTCTGGTCAGTTGCAAGATCCAAGTATCTACGTCCAGCTCCCCGGTAGCATCGCTTCGTTGACTCTTAGAGGGTTCCCGCGCCCCTCGCGCCCAACCGCCTTTTGATGGTTGATTTCGTTCGTTGATTGGTTTAAATATGATAACTGCGGTCACGCGACCCGCGGGTGTATGCAAAAGAAACGCTTCATGTTCATAATCAGCGTTGCACCGGCAATTGCTGGGTGATGAGCCATGTCGGCATGATTCTTTCAGGGTTGCTTCTGCTTCTTGGGAACCGGCCCGTTGGAATCCGAACTTCTCTTTTTCTTTGCATGTAACTTCATGTACACCAAACAGTACGCAGAAGGATCAGATAACGCACCGGCCTCGGCGACGAAATTGACATACTCGTCGTCGTAGGTGGACCATGTGTTGTCAGGCTGATAACAGTGGGCAATGTAGTGGCCCGACAGAATGGACCGGCCCTCATGCACAATCACACCTATCAACTGGTACTTGTTCACAGCCCCGGGCTCAGCGGAGGAGTCGGCCGTGGTGTACGGGTCTAGGTCCAAGTACTTTCCGTAACGAATGGGCTGTTTGACCTTCAGCGATGAATTGCCGTTGAACTTGAAGCGCTTCATGTGCACTATCAATGTCTCCGGGGCGCGGTCTATCACCGACTTCTTTGTGGCGTTGGTGTTTTTATTGCACTGTTCACACCAGTACCCCAGGGACTTGTCTTTGTTGTCGACCTTGATTGTTTCAGTAGAGAAGAAGTCGCCAAGCGCCCTCTCGATGGAGTAGATCTCCAGGCTAGCGGAGTCGGAGACATCCAGCAGAGGTTGGTCCGGCGTGCCTGGATGCTGGTGCTTCACCAGAGGCTCATTCGAGGAGCTGCGGCGCCGCTTCGAAAAGCCAAGCGACAAATCGTAGAATTCCTGCTTGGTAACACTGCTGGTCTTGCACCTCTGGCACACAACGTCCTGATGGAGAAGCCCGCCGAAAATGTCGTATATGATTGACAGGTTCAACTTGGCGCCTTTCGGCGTGCTGTCTTCCTGCATGCGCGACATCAAGCTCATGAAGTACTCGTGGGAATCTTCCTGCTGCCACTCGCTCATCATGCAGTTGATGTCTTCTAGCCGCAGCACCAACTTCTTGGGGTTGATGTACTTTTTGGAGCTGGAGCTCCACATCTTGGTGGCGAGCTCGGCGAACGTGTGTGTCACGGACCGTGCAGGCAAATGGCGCTTGTTTTGCGCCACTTCGAGGAGGTACGCCTGAACGGCGGGGATGTGGATCAAGGTCTGGATGGCGGAGTTCATGTAGCAGGTCACACCAAAGTTCAAAAGGCCCACTGGCTTTTTGGCCTGGAACTCGGATGGCCACCGAAACTCGGCGTCGGTGGCTTCGTAAAGGAGATGCACACCCTTCAAGTCCATAGGCTGGGCAGAGTGATTGGAGGTTAGGCTCTTGGGCGTCGCTATGGGCGGTGTTCTTCGAGAGTCGTCCAAAAGATCTTGCTTCAATTGGATCATTTTGTCCTCAGGAACATCCTCGTTGTCGAGATCCTTTCCGGTTCCTTCGGAAACTTCTGTTCTTTTTGCCCTAGCATCAATGGTGCTGGCTGATTTGCACTCGTCGTTAGTTGAACTGGGCAGGGCTGATTCATCGCCGCTGCCATCTTTACTCTGGCCTGAGTCGCTGCCACTTTCACTGCCACTTTCGCTGTCACTTTCACTGTCGCTTTCACTATCATTGCTGAAACTTGCGCTATCAACACTTGAATCACTGTCGGATTCCACTTCGTGATGATCCTCGGGGCCATCGGCACCAGGCTTGGTGCTTGAACTTGCTTTGCCGAGCTTTTGCGACGCCAAGTCTTCACCCAAATCCTCCGACTCTAGGTCTTCCAGGGATCGGAACCCATAAAAGGGAGAGTCGCTCTGATACTCTGATGCTGACTCGTAGTGTTCGTCCATCTCCGAGTCCAGATCTGAAGTTGCCGAACCCTCGCGATGCTTCGAATCACCGTCACCGGTATCGGGACTTCCGCCCTCTTCACTTTCCTCGCCTTCACCTTCCTTGTTTTCAACTTCTACTTCGGCTGTGTCTTCAGCACTTTCTTCAGCACTTTGTTCCGCACTTTGTTCCGCACTTTCTTCAGCACTTTCTTCAGCACTTTCTTCAGCATCTTCAGCATCTTCTTGGCTTCCATCCTCTTTACTTCCGCTCTCTTCAGCTCCTAAGTCTTCGCCGAGATCTTCATTTGCATCCAGATCAGTTTCCCTGGAGGGTGCGCCCAGCCGCTCACTTCTCTTCTGACGGCGCTTTTCCTTGGCGGATTTATCCTTCACATCGTTGAAGTTTTTGCCCGTGTAAGCAGCAATGGCTTCGGCCATGGACTTGGGACGCGGAGGCTCCACCTTGGTTGGCTTCTTGATAATCTTGGGTGCCTCTTTTGGCGAGGAGTTGAGAATAATGTAGCCTGCAGACTCCACGTTGTGCACGTCACGTTCCGGGTGCTTGCCGCTTACGAATGTGAGGGGGTTATTGAGAATTCTGTCCACGAGGGGGTTGGACATGTTGCTCCGCTGGGGGTGGGCGCAAGTGAAGAGGATCAAAGTGATGGGCTTCTATCGCGATGCAGGCAGCCGGCGCCGATGCGCGCGCACGCGACGACGTCGCCATGTTTTTCGCCGTCACCTTCGCCGAGCCACGTGCCGTCGTTCGCGTGCCTCATGTCACGCGCTTTTCAGCGCATCCGCGTTCTTGCGCAACTTCCTCCTACAATTCTCCCCAGTGCGGACCCCACTGCGAGAGGCCTCGCCCATCAGAGCCTTGAAAGCACAATGAATTGATTCTGACCACGTGCTTTCTGTGTCTCATACAAAACGGCCAGGTACCAGAGTTCAAGAGCTTCGGAAAAATCAAATGCATCGGAAGAGCCAAGTAAGCACATACACCGAACCCAAGTTCCGGGCCACTACACAGAGGAGCAACTATGCGCGACCCCTTTTCATCGACAGTCAAACTCGGTGTCTTGTGAGGTAGTGTGCCACTCATAAACATCCCCGCGGCACACTAGCGACAAGCCGATAAAATGTCGCAATCCTTCTGCAATGAACTTTGGCGATGCCCCAACCACACGCTTGGTGGCTGGTGGTGACTCCCTGTGTGCACATTACTGTAGGGTAGTGCAGATGAAAAATATCGTAAAATTGGAAGATTGCATCACATTGGATCTTGTGCCTGCAAGAACCAATGCCACCACCACGGTACCGCAACCATCCAATAGGTCTATTCATGAGGTACGGACCAATAGGCGTCACTTTAGCTCTGGACGCCCTGTCTCGGCAATAAGCCCATTCGACCGCTTTCTTATTTTGAGACTGGGGCTTTTCCGGTCTATATCCAAAGATTGTTTGCTCAACGGGTTCACCAATAAGCTCCTGACCAAAGCATGCCGATCCCGCTTCCAAAGAAAAGGCAGCATACATGCGACTAATATAGCCATATGCCATGTGCATCGACCCATTGTTACCATAGAAACGCCACAGCGCCATTACGCCCACCAAACCCTTAGATGGTCGGACAGTTCAAGCATCCACCAAGAGAAAACCCAAAGGTGCATCACAAATCGTATGGCACCCAGTGGTTACCTTTACGACAGCCCCTTGAGAAAAGTCCCATTGCTTTTATCGACGGCGATTGAATAACACGGGACTAAAGCTTGATGGCCCATCTGAGGTATTCCCAAGCCGTCTCACTGGACACCAAACACTCGCTGTCGCGCCCGTCCACAAATTACGCGGAGTAGCTCGGCGTGCCCCACATTGGACGCGGCCAGGCGCTTCTTCTTCAATTCAAGCTGTAGACTCTGCATGCGGTGCTTCAACTCGTTGTCTACCGCGCCATCGCCCGCGGCAAATCGTTTGCGGTGGCCAGCTGCTGCTTCGAAATAAATGCCCGCGGCTTCGTTGCCCAAGAGGTTGCGCTTAGGGAGTTTCCTGCTGTCGCTGGCAAAATCACTCCTGTCTGTTTGCTCCGAATCCTCATCCTCCTCGATTTCCTGGCCCATATCTTGCTTGAGCTCATCGCTCTCCTCGGCCATGTCTGGGTCGTCAACGCTGGAAACAGCCAGGCCAAAATACGCCCTCATGATGTCCTTCCTGTGCGAGCTTGAGTCTCCCACGATCGCATCGTACCGCAAATTGAACATCAACAAGTTCCGCTTGACCAACGCCGATGGCGCCAGCATGTGTTGCCTCATCAACTCTTCCATCTTGGCTACCAAGTTCTTCTGGTACTCAGTCTCCGAAGCTGTAGTCTTGAGCAATTTCGAGAGCTGCGACTGGTTGAGAATTGCGTCCATGATTGCCCCATCCTGTGGCCCCTTGTAGAGCTTGATGTCAAGCGAGTAGTATTGGTTCGAATGCACCCCGTAGTCCCGTTCCTCCACCTTTCTTTCGTCGCTATTGCTCTGGTATCCCACGGGGAACGCCCGGAATGCACCGATCTCCACCTTGTTCTGGTTCACCGTCTGCACCGGGTCCACCACTATGGCCAAGTACGGATCCTGAAAGCTCTGATTCAAGCTTTGCGTCGCAACGTCAATGCCACTGAGCCAGCACCCGTACCCTGGATGCAGGTGATACCACCCAATTATGCTGTCTCTACGGTCTACCTCTTTGAGGAGATCGAGATACTGCACCATGTACTCGTACGCCTCGCTCTGCGCATTAACCCTAGTTTCCGTGCCCTCCACCGGAAGAGAATACACATCCATCACAATGAACATGTCGCGCGCGATTTTTCCCGTGAGCATTCCCATCACCTCTATGGACCCGCCAGCTTTGGCATGCACGCTCATCTTGACCAAAGCCACCGCTGAAATGAGCACCTGAGTGAAATACTTGGGCAGGTTTCGCCAGGGCCGCGTTTGAAGCGCATTTGTGTCCGGTGCGAGTGCATAGAGAGAGCTGCTTTGGAGGTGGCCCAATTTCTCTTGATGGAGTTGGATTGGCGTGCAATTGGCCCGCTTTAGCCTCTGTGCGAGGTCTTTCATCGAAGCATCCATCTAAGACTACCAGCAATGCGAGCACGCGTGCCGTTGCCAGAATCTATGCTAGTGCCGACCTGAAGGAGAAGAAGCCTGTTAGGGAAGTGGGTGCTCAGGGATCGGGGTTTCGAATATTATGGGTATTAGGTGTTAGTGAGACTATTGATGATTCCGCGCTACTTGTGCTTGGATGCAGGAATGAAGTAGTACAAACTACTGTGGTCTGCCGCGCTAAATTTGCGCCCTTCTCTCACTCGGGGATCCAAAGTGTGGTAGTCTCGATTGGAGGGGGGAATGAAGAAATCCTGCGAGTTTCTCATCACTTCGCTCTTGTCCACCATGGTTGCGTTGGGATAAACATCGTAAGGGCCTTGTCTGCCATTGGCAGGCCATTTCTGAAATATGCCGGAGAAACGCTTCCTTAAGTGAATGGGTGGCGGGGCAAGCGCAACTGGCACCCGCGGGGAAAGAATCACCCGCGAATTGCCTTTGCTTGAGATCTCCTTATACTGCACATGGATGGTTTTGTTCATGAACATGGAGTGGTTATCACGGGCCACGGCGCTGGCGGCGGCGGCTTCGTCAGTAAAGGTGACAAAGCTAAAAGTCGACGTTCCCTTTTGGATCACAGACACATCAACGATTTCTCCATGCACAGAGAAGTGCTGGCGGATACTTTCTTCCGTCGTATCCGCGGGCAACTGGCCAATGAAGATCGAGAGCTTGTCAAACTGCAGCGGCTTGATGCCCACGTCGTCGATGTTCTGCGCCCACTCCACGTGATACTCTTCACTTTCCGAAAGACTTGCAAACGCTCTGATAGCATCATCTCGATACGAGTACTTAATGAACCAATTCAAGCTTGCATCGGGAACGGGCCCGCTTACGACGCGGCCGGCATGTGTGCTAGGGGTAATTATTTCGATTTCACCGTATTGGGACGCAAGCTCCTGGAGCTGGAGTCGCCCCATGTGCTGGAAAAACGAAATGAATAACGTGCGGTTGACCTTAGCCGCTTCACAGCGCAATTTGCGTCCATCAAGCACGGAGTTATGGCCCATTTTGATTGCCTTTTGACAGTCACGGTCATTAGTGTACTGGACAAAAGCGTATGGGCGGTTGACAGGATCTCTGAGCACTTTCACGGAGGCCAACTCGCCAAAAGCGCTAAAGTGGTCAGTAACGGAACGGCAGAGTTCGTCGTCAGACCTGGTCGCACGAAGGCTTGCCACAAAAACACATGCTGAAGGCCTGCGCTTGCCATGCTTGAAGGATGGATCCTTCGAGACTTTCATAGTATTGAAGCTTGAAGCAGGTGCGTAGTTTTCCTTGTTTAAATCTTGTCCCAAAGAAGCTTTGATGGGGGAGGACATAGTAATTGGTAAAGTAAGTGGTACTAGGGGTTGCGCTTGTAAATCAGGAAAATATTAGGGATTATCAAAGCGCTTGCCGGGCACTGTCTCCATTTTATGTGCATTTCACGCCTTTCACAAACGGGTCTGTGGATGCAAACCACGCCGCGCTGTGCAGGATTTGGCTGCAAAACGCGCCTCGAAACAATGACCTCAAAAGACAGATACTTTAATCCTCAAGCCAAATGAAGCTCTGTCTCGGGCCACCACCAAGATTTCAGCCACACAGTCTAGAATTGATGAGCAATGTAACAAGGAAGAAAAAATCATCTCTGCGAAAAGCTAATACCCCTTGATTGAGTGGAACGATCTGGACTTCGAGCAAAAGAAGTGGTAGCATCAGCGACGCCGGGACCAAGTAGCACAGGGAGTCGAAACCCCAAGGGGCTGCTCATTAACTCCGTTTAACATTTGGGGTGTTTCAGATATGCAGCCGCATCAGGTTTGCCACCGAGCTGTCGAGTACATAAGAAGCGCTTCGTGCGCTGGAGTCCACCCGCCATACTGTGTCACATGATTCAAAGACTCGTGGCTCGTGGTGTGGGATGCTTGCCCTCTGCCCCCATGAGCAAGCGGTGCGCATGGCTGAGAAGCAGAGAACTTCGACATGCGGTGCGGCGCGCATAAAAAAGAGGGTATCCGAGCAACGCCGCCCTCGGCAACACAGAAAAACCGCGGGATTCTGAAGGTGACTCGAGTGGGCTTACCCAACAAATTGACGACGAGCCGCAAACTCCACCTCGGCCCTCACTACTACCATCTATACCTCCTCTTATGGGCTGCCTCGTATCAGTGAAGGGGAAAATTTGGTGGTGGTAGTAGTGCGAGGTACATGTGCAGTCCCCAACGTGATTACTCCGCTTCCCCTCAAATTCTTTCTTCGCAACATCGCCTATTCTCTGGAGAAGTTTTTTCCTCATTACCCCATACTATTTTGGTCTTTGTCCACGCCACACCGGACCCCGAATCGACCAGTCGCCTCCAGAAACACCACCCCTTCTCTTGATCCCTTGTCATCCCTTCGTTCATGTCCCGCTGACAAACATCTCTTTTCACCGCATATTTTCAGATTTACAAGCAGACGCACCCCTCGTTTGAGCCAGCAAAGCCTCACCGCAAGGATCTTTGCCAACATATAAATACTACGGAGGGGATCAGCAACTCTTTTCCCTCAAGTCTGCAATACGTGTCTACTCTTCACTATAGTGAACCATCCATTCCTACAGCCCCTGGAACATCACTGCCCCCGATCGACATACATCTCATAGACCTAGTGATTCTAGTGAATTCATCATGATGTCACCCAAAATAGACCCTAAGAGGAAGGACCCGGCTTCGCGACCCTATAAGTGCCCCATCTGTGATAAAGCATTCCATCGGTTGGAACATCAAACTCGGCACATCCGAACACATACTGGGGAGAAACCTCACTCGTGCTCGTTTCCAGGCTGTAATAAGCGGTTTTCTCGGCTGGACGAACTTACACGTCATTCTAGAATCCACACCAATCCAAACAGCAGGCGCAACAAGAATCTTTCGAAAGCGGATTCCTCAGAGGACGACCAGACGGTGCCAGACTCGCCATCAGCCTCAAAACATAATACCTTCATCAGCTCTCCCTCGGTGGGCCTAATCCAAGAATTAAACGCCGAGTCTTCCGCATCGTCGCCTTCCAGCGACTCACATAAAGTTGCTACCTCCGTGACGTCAGGTGAAACTGATACCGAAGCTGATATGAAGGACGGAAAACCATGGGAGAGCCTCTCCACCACGAGCTCCACTATGAATATCGATTTGTTAGCATCAGCAGCCACTGAAGAGCTCAAAGTGTTAGAAAAGTCATGCACCAATACCTCGGGCAAACCGCGCATCCCCTTGGAGTATGCCGAAAGCCCCGTCAACTCACAGTCGCTTCCGTCGCTAACAGATTACTTCAAGGCCGGGTCGAACCCGTTTTCATTTGCTCCGCTGGGCTCGCTGAATAATCTCCAGTACCTCTCAAGCGTGGCGCTCACATCTGGAAAGACGCCCGGCAGCAAAACAGCGTTTAGCACGCTTCTGCTGCTCCAGAAAATGACCCCCCTCAACCCACATGTTCATCACCCCGTTCCTAGTCGGTCCAAGATCCTCGATCAAAGCGATTTGGACTACGTGAAGAACCGGCTCAAGAAGAGCAGGCCGAATTCGCCCACAGGCAACTTCACATTGCCCAACTCGCCGGTTTTGGAACTCTCGCTGACAACCACGCCGGTGATATCAGCACACAACTCATCCACCAATCTTTCTTCTTTCTTCATGACTCCGGTGAACAAGCCGCTGGAACCACTTGGGGAGGGCCTGAAGAAGCCGCATCAAGGAAAGATTGTGCCGAGGAATATGACCATGACGCCTCCGCCGACTCAGGCCAAGAAGGAGCGCAGCGCCAGCCTGCCGCAAGAAATGACGCATTTGCCCCCGTTGCGTAGTTTGCAGCTAGACTTGCCCAAGAATTTGACCATGAACCTGGACTCGGACTCATCCAAGTGGATTTCGTCCGGGCCTCTGCAGAAGATGGAGTAAGCGAGTTAGATCCCTGTGCTGCAAAGTCCGTTTTTGATATGTGGATGCCTTAGACGACCGACTTTATACCCCGCATGCTGGATGTATTCGTGGAGAAGCTTGTCTTGGCTATGCTTGAATTTAGTGGGTTCTCCTCTGGTGTACGGATCCGCTATTTGACTTTGGTGCATGGATGTATGGTAGCTATGTCCACCGTGGAATGTGGCACTTACACGTACGAAATTTTGACGGCGAATTTTTGAACAGCTCAAAAACAAGGCCCTGGCAAGCTAACCACACTAACCCCCGTCTATTGGATAATTCAATGGCGCCAGCTTCCCGCCCTAAACGGCAGTACGGGAATGTAAGCAGCCGAAGGGAAAAAGTGGCTGGAAATTCGGGTAACAGTCCATTTCTGCAAAGCTTCATTTTTCCAGCAGTTCCTCCGTCAATAAGGCCAGGCTCATGCCATCTGGGCTGTTTGTGCTACCATAAGGGGTAGAATGAGATGCTCTTTGGAGCATTCTTCCGGCATTGAAACGATCGCTATGCCTCGAGCTTTAGGGCTTTTCTGCAGCACTAGGTGAACATCAATTTTTTAATGACCATATTGAAAATGTCCTTGAAAATGTCCTTGAGCTTTGTGGGCGCTTTGGTCGACTTCAAGAACCTGACTTGGAAACATTCCCCCTGAAGAAACACCGCGTCAAACTCAACAGAATCACTACCATAAGAACTGGAAATGACACTGAATTAATTCCTGTTTAGTGTCGATCACTGGCGGGGCAGTGTCAATCGTTGGGTCAGTGTCAGTCAATTGGAGCAGAGCTTAAATCCCCCACATGCATCGCCTTGCTAGGTCACAGGGGCTCAACCATCAAGAAAGGGAGGGAAAGCCTAGAAGAGAATTGTTAAATAAAGTATTCGCTTCAGTGGTCAAGTCAGCCGCCAAAATCCATCATTGATTCTTTTGAGATTGTTTATGGCCACTAGCCACCTTTGGGCACTCGATGAATATGGGAGACATCTCCTAGATTGCCGTTTAGATTATTGTTGCAAGGAACAAAGCTAGGAGCCCCCAAATCCGTGGCGTGGTTCAGTTTGAGTAGTGCTAGGCTTGTATGAAAAACTGCAGGTGGTCTACCTGAGCCTAAAGCGTTAATCATCTCGAGAATCAGTCCGGTGGTGTCAGGTAAGTTGAGGTGATGTGGTCTTTGTGCGTGGCAAACTGTTTCTGCTAATGGCTAAGCCTTTATCGTGTGGAACTTGCACATTGAGAACGGTTGCGTTCTGAAGGAGCGGGATTACTGCGCATAATGAGTTGCACAAAGTGTATGCGGACAGAAGCAGGTTCCATGAGGCGGAAGAATGAGCCTTATCGCCGATTTGTGGGACTAGACTGGGTATAGAACAGTCACTGCACTATAGGCTCATTCATGCTGCGCTGGCCTAGCTCTTGCCGTGGAAATTTCACCATCATGCGGACAACCACCTCTGTGCGATCAAAAGGAATCTCTAAAGTCCCTGGCAGGTGCCCTTTGGACGCATTTCCGTCCCATAAGAATGGCAAACCGACCCGCCGGGCCGATCCCGGACCATCGCGGTCAGTGCCGGGCTGGTTCGCGGCGTGTGACTAGCTGCTCAAGCCTAACCGTGGACCCTAGATTGGGTGCTCGGGTGTGGCGCGCGGATGTGCCGCAACAGGCCTGCGGCAACAGGCTACTTTCTCCCTTCCCTCTCCACTCAACCCTAGACTCCCAGGGCCTCGCCCCTCTGCTTTGGCTTCTCATTTCCAGGTGCTCCCCCTAATCAACCTCGAAACAGAGAACCAAAATGATGTAAGTCTTTTCTCGAACAATTGTTAAACAGGGATGGATTCTGGTGCGCACTGTTTGATCCTACGTAGCCGTTTACTACATACATCATGGTACTATATGAACTTAATGAAAGACTCTTCTTAAAGTCTCTATATTTTATGATTCTCTGGATCGAAAGTGATGATAGCTATCCTACTAGATTTTACGTATGCCCTACTTTATCCTCCACCTGCATATGGCACTGCATGTAAGACTGCGATTTCGTGCTCAAGTACTCTGGTACTCTATACGTCGTGTACTCTACAAAATGATGGGTGCCGTCCAATTATGTTGGTTCCTTTACGTTAAGTTTTGTGGGATTGTTCTTGAAAGGGAGTGCAGTCCTGCACTTTAGAAAAAGCATCGCCAACGTTTGCGAGACGAGGAGCGCGAATAGCCGACCTCCCAGGCCATGGGGCCAGAACCATGACGCTTCCGCTTTTGGTCGCAACCCGCACCGAATACCGCTTTTGGAGTACATAAAATGGGCCTTAAACCATTCGGCCCCTCATTCGCGCACCAAAAGCGGCATCGGGATGGTATGCGCGCTATGAAGTTCTCCTTTCTGAGAAATGTTACGAAGGGAAGAGATTGTAGTGCGACATATGTCAGGGAATTTTAAAAGTGTTTGAAGTATTACAGTCAAATGGGGTGAGCCGCACTTATAAACAAACCAGGAATTCGAAAAAAATATGCTCCTTCGTACCGCCTTTCAAGCCAAACGCCTCGAAATTTCATCCCGATTTGCCGAAACCAATATTCAAAACTTGCGAATCTTGAGGCTTGTATGACTTCAGGGAGTTATGAACCAATCAAGCATCGACCGACGGAACACACCGGACTAAGAGGACGGTATGCGATCTTATACAATGCCTTGGTATTTTTGTACGAAACTGTTTGGAATATTGTTTGTATGTTTAGGAAGCCAGTATCTTAGCTTCTCTAGTAACTTCTAGTACATTGAGAAGAATTATTCGTTGAATTCTCTCCAAGAAAAAGGGGGGTGTTCATACTTGTAGAGGAAAAGCTGGCCAAGGCCATGTCACGGATTTTGGCACCTTATTTCGGTAGAATATTCCGAACGGGCAAGTCTTAGTCAAGACTGGGAAATTCCGTGGTGACATCCTAGAAGCTGCAACAGGTGGTCCCACATCAAGCCCCTAAAGTAAGCTGGCGGAATGGGACCAGCCTCTCTTCATGCAGGTCTATTGTAGTGAGTCTCACAGGGTATGTAGGGGTATATCTTACCATTTCGAATTGGTTTTCTCAGTGTAAAGGGTGAATGAAGTCCAGTGATGATGGTTGTAAAGCATGATATTTCAAAAATTACAATGCCTTAAATTGTTCTTGAAGGGCGTAACGAACTGTTTGCCCCTGGTTCAAATACTTTGGAATAGTACTGCCTCATGTTTTCACGCTCACATTCATGCACCCGATGGTCGACCTACACACTCCGCCTCATTAAGAACAATCAAAACCATGAGAGAAACAAGACAGTCGAATGCAACTTTTCGATATCTGTCTTGATCATTCTTTATGTCTGGCATTAGACCCAGTAAATTCCCTCCATCTCGCCCAGCTGGGTTTCTTGAGTCAATCACCACATGGATATCACCATCGGTAGTGCGCGGCCCACCCTAGGGGAGCGCAGCCCATGGATGCAAAATTGGCCTGGCATGTGCGGTCAGAGGCACCTTAGGCCACACGCATCCTGAAGTCTATTCCACTCCGCTAACCCATCTTCGCTTCGATGGTTAGAATTGACTTAACTATTTTAGATACGGCCTCCGGGCTTCATTGAATGCAAACTCAAGGCCGTCTCGGACGCCCGTCTCAAACGTTGGCCCGAATTACCCCCTTCGGTGAAATGAGGTACCGAATGTTGTGCTGCAGTCTTGGCAATCTTTTCTATCAAGATCCAGGCAGTTCCTTGTTTATAGATTACCAACGAAAACATTATTTCTACAGCTTTTGCGCGCTGAACAATAACCGAAAAGGTATATTGGTGCAAAAATGTGAATGGCCGCGGAAATGTGCACCGGTTTCTTAACAGTCTTCAACCCTGTACTGTAAAGAGGGGCCTCGGGCAACATTTAGCATGCCGGAAAAACACAGATACTTGCTCTTTTAACCGCCTTCAAGCCAAGCAGAGAACCTCTACCTCATACATTCAAATATGTACTCAGCACTTGAAACTGGAGAATCGCCCTATATGCACCACCTTCTCAAGGCTTGACTAAAGTAGCGCACAGAACTGTTCTGGCACCCACGCCGTCATAACTATACCGCCTATCAACTTGTTTGTTTGAGTTTGAGCTGGTTTTAAAAGGTATGAATAATCCAACCCCATCCCTGGCCCGTAGCCTCCGCACAGTCTTTCAAACCTGGCATATACCGCCACCCCTCTTTCTTGGCGCTCCATAGTGTGAGTGTCATGTCTGACGCAATGCCACATGCACTACATTTGCAACACTACATACCAACCAGAGGTCAGACCAACGAAACCCAACCGTCTTTTTATTCTGTATATAGCAGCTTACCAGCGTTTTGTTAGTTTCGTCTGTTGGGGTGTTTCCTTTGCAGGTTCGCTTGACCGCCGGCTTGAATTCTTGCAACACTGTACATGTAAGTTTCTTCATTACATCTATTGCTTAAAGAGCTGTCTTTTTTGATGTTTCTTGACAGTGTGTCATACGGACTAGCGTAGGAAAAATCAGAAGATTGTGCCACGAAGTTTGGCGCCTTATTGCGAGAAATGGCCCGAGCGGGGGCTGAGCCCGTTGGTGAGGACTTCGGGCATTTCCACCCTTGACCGTAAACCGTAGCGGGAAAGTCTTGCAATTCAGTGCTTTTCAAGAAACCACTCACCAGCTTGTCAATCGTTTATGCTCACCAAATTTGAATTATCCGAAATTTTTATCCTCTTTCGCCTTCAAGCGAAGGGATGTAATGTTTCGCCCCAACATTCATTCGACTTTCTATTTTAAAAACCTGGATCTGTGCTCGCTTAGTGCCTTCGCAATTTCGTGCTTGGCTTAGCTTCCTTTTATATGTCATGTCAGCAAGTCACTTCCTAGGCCCTGGCACCTGGACACCTTCGCGGCTCAACCGTCGAATACATCGGACATTTTTTCAAGTCGTTCCAGCATTGAATAGTTGATATCCTCGTCACTCATGCGGCTATCCTGTCGCTTAATTATCTGTATATTACCCACATTTCTCCGCAGGGAAAGGTCTCAAACCTACGCAGGCTACCAACCATAAATTTTTATTGAGTCTTTGTAAACAGCGGAATTCCCCCTCATCAGGCCTATTCGATCTCCATTTAATTGGAGGCATCGCCAAAATGTTTCATGCCCGGACTAGTCTGGTAACTGAATTGCCGTTCTCTCACGCGCCTCCAAAAGACCACACTTCCGACTCATCCTCAAATCGGTCACTGAACATCGTTTCCGCGTCTCCTCCGGCCTCCAACCTCTCGCGCTCCACCGACGCCAACCGTGAAGCCACCCTTTTGGTGTAGTCCCCAATGGAGCGGGGCTGGATGGTCACGGAGCCTACCACGAGCGGAGCCTGCGATGCCCGCTCAAACCACTGTTTGAACTGCACCTGGTCCACGTCCTCCACCAAGCTGAAGATCGTCAAGTAAGCTTTTTCGGCCGCCAAGCGGATGGGGATGATGGCGTCTCTCAAGCACGAAAAGACGGCCGGCGCAACCACATCTAAGAACGGAGCCAAGCACTCGGACTTTTTCAAGCGCGCAACCGTCCGGATCACGATAAGTGCAAGGCGCCGGGTGTCAGCAGAGCTGGACGCAGGTCCACACGCCAGGGCCGCCAACTGCTTGACAGAGGCCTCACGCGCGTCCAAGGGCAAGTCAAACGGCTCCAGCTCTGTCACCGATGGCTCCTGCTTGGGCAGCTTGCGTTCGCCCTGCAAGAGCAAGAGCTTTCCCAAGGCCACCGTCGCATTGTCGGAGATGTAGGGAGACGTGGCGGCGGAGCAGTCTAAGATGAACGCCACCACCTCACCCAAAAGCCCCGTGTGAAACACATGGGCCGGTGCGTCACGCAAGAACGAGTTGAGCGCCAAGATAGCAAACTTCATTTCCGTGGTGTCATGACGCTTGCTCAACACCTTGTTGCGGAGCACGCTGGCGGCTTCTTCCGAAGACATCACCTGCGAGAGCGAGCCCAAAAGCCGCGCGTAGGCCACGGCCGATTGGTCGGTCACGCCGTTCAACTCGTGCTCCACCAAAGTCATGACGGAAGTCTTGGACGCCTCGCTCATGTTCTTGCCTCCCTTCAAAACCACCTGGAGCATGGCCTTGAGAAGCGAGTTCTTGATAGCCGAGTCTTCGGCGGCCCGGGCAGCTGCCACGAGCTCCGTGACAAGAGAGTCCACGCGGGGCTGGAATTCGATGAGAAGCCCCAATGCCTCCACTGCGCCGCTCCTCAACCGATCGTTCGAAGGATCCATCAAAGACCGCACAAACGTCCGTTGAAGCTGTGGGATAAATGGCCGGAGGAACTGTGGGATTCGCCGCAACAAGCTGGTCAACGCGGCCAATATGGCTGTTTTGATGTCGGAGCTCACGCGCTCTCCAATGACACGAATGAGCGGTCCGGTGATGGGCGTGGCGAATGGCTTCAAGATTTCCGGAGGAGTGCGGTCAATAATTTCTGCCAATGAGAGCGCCGAAAGCTCCTTTTGCTCCGCTGTGCCGTACATCAATCCATGAGAGAATATGGGCAAAACACAGCTGGGGCCCCTCGCGAGCGTGAATCCCGCGAGGTTTTCATTTTTAACTCCGGCAATGGTCAACGCCTGGTGGGCGGGTTTGACCAACTGCTCGAGCGTTGGTTTGTCCTGGGCCTTGACCAACGAAAAGAGAGCCTCGAAGACCCCCTGCACCACGTTCTGGTCCTTGTCGCCAAGATAGAAGATGAGTTGCGAGACCAAATCCTGGACATAAATTTGGTAATCGAGATGGGTGTTGGCGAAGAACACAGCTAAGCGCTGGGTGATGGCTGCGCGTTTCTCGGGGTCCTGGTGCTTGATCAATGCCATCAACTGTTGCATGACTGGATGCAATCCCGCATCGTCATTTATTGACAAGAGCATCTTGTCAAAGGCCTTATTTGCGTCATCCAAGGTTTCAGCATCTCCGCTTTTTCTGGCGTCTATGACTGCCTGGATTAAAGTGTTGATGATGGCCCCGAGACGCGAATAGAGGGCCGGGCCGGCCACCGACGCCAAAGAAGACAACGCTCTCGTTTTAAACATATCGATTGGCGGTGTCATCAACGTTGGAATCAATATAGGGAACACCACATCAGCCTTAGTGGCCATGATATCCTCCAAGGCCATAAGCGCATTCTCTGAGTCTGCGGTCTCCAACTGGTTCAACAAGTAAGGCAAGATTTCGTCAATCACCACCTTTCCAATGCGTCCCTGGAGCGCTTCGAATGCCTGTGCAGCAGCGGCACGCACTCCTGCGGACAGGTCCATCAACGCATCTCTGATAATCGCGATAAACGTCTCCTGGAACCGCTCCAAGGCATCAGTGTTGGCGGAATTGATCAACTCGGCAGCAGCGAAACAAATGCCCTGTTTGCCATCTGAATCACTAGAAACAAGCAAATCCTCCATAGTTGGGAGCAACTGCGCCAAGGCATTTGCTCCCACCCGGCGAACCACGTCTCCCAAAGTACTTGCGGCAATGGTTCTGTGAGTTTCGTCGCTGGACGCCAATCTATTGACAAGCATTTGGGTCAAGCTAGGAATGATTTCCTTGACGGTCTTTGGAGTATTGGCCACCAAAGCTTTCCAGATGTCGATGGATGCTGCTCTCACCACACTGGTAACATCGGAACGACATACATAGATCGACGCTAAAATGCGGTCCCTTCTTTGCAGGCCCAAAACATCCACGAGGTTTCGGTTGACCTCCAGCTGTTCTTCAGTGAGCTCGTTCTTGCCGGAGATTCCGGTGACTTGGAAAAGCAAGTCACCTGTAAGCTCCACGGACGAAAGACGGATACGGTAGGAACTGTCTGCCATGCCTTGCTCCAACTCAGGCAACAACAAGTCAATGGCTTTGGAGGCATAGTTTTTGACAATCAACCGGCCAGCCTTTAAAGCGGTGCCACGTATCTCCTCATCCGTATCTGCCAATCCATGCAAGATTGGGGGAATGATTTGCGACAAGTATGGCGCAAATTGGGATCCGAAACAAACAGGCAAGTACAACAACATAGGGACATATCCTGCACGTACGTGATTGTAGGGAGACTGAGCGTTGGAAAGAATGGAAGGAAGCATCTCGTCCAACTTCGAGAGGCCCAATCCGGCTATCACCTCTGCCAAAGCCTGTGCCGAACCGAGTCTGTCACCAGCCTTGGTTGGGTCATTCAATGTACTGGTGAGACGAGGAATCAAATCCGAGAAGCGATCCTCACCCAATTTCTCCACCAAGGAGCCCAAGGCTCTTGCACCTGTTGATCTTGTTTCAGGCACAGGGTCCACCATAGCCACCTCAAGTTCCGCAACCAAGGAAGGCAAGTAAGGCAGAAGGTCGTTGCTGTCCACCAAAATAGCCATATTCCCGACAATCTGACATGCCTTCTTCTTCGTAGACGCTGACCGTTCTCTCATTCCTCGGTGGATCACGTGAATGATTAGTGCCAACGATGGCCCATCAATGTAATGCACGAACTGTGTCTTGATTAACTTGTCGAGAGCGTCCTCAGTGTACTTGGTGGGATCTCCGATGGCCTTGATCAAATCTGGTACGATGGTCTGGATTTCGGGATTTCGGATCACTTCACCGAATCGCTTAAGCGACTGATCGGCCGCTTTTCTAACTTCCTTGTGAGTGTCGTTCAATACTCCCACAATCTCCGGAACAATAATCGATAAGGACGCCGATAACTGCGTGGGATCGAGGTAGGCCATGGAACCCAAAAGCTCCACGGATCCCTTTTTAGATCTCCATGCAATGTCGTCCAAGTTGCGAATGGCAAGTGGGATCAATTGCTTGATACCGTAGCTGGTAGTGGACTTCATGAACTGCCGGGCAGCCAAGTCCGTGGCCTCGCGGACCTGTGGACTAGCATCTCCTAGGAACTTCAAGATGATAGGTAAAACCTCGATCACATAGGGTTCGAACATGGATCCCAATACTTGCGACAAACAGTCAAAAACGAACGAAACACCTTCTCTGACTTTCTCGTCCTTCTTGTTGTCTGCAGCAGCACTGATTTCCCTCATGACATCATTGTTGAAGAGAGACTTGATTCCAGCACCTTTAACCAAACCTGCAATACCGTAAGCCGCACCTTTACGTTCAGCCAAAGTTTTTCCATTCCAGAGCTTTTCGAGGAGCTTTTCAAAAATGTCTTGGAGGTTTGCCTGGAAAGACGCGACAAGAGGTGCAATGCATTCCGAAATTGCAAACTGCACGTCCTCGGAAGGAGTGTCAAGAGTGCGCAACAAACGGTCAAATATAATTTGGAGCCGAGAGTCATCTGCAGCCAAATGGCGCCCCAAGGATCCGTACAAGATGATCACCAGCTCCTTGATTTTATCTTGCTTTCTTGAGTTTTCATCCTTCTTTGCCAAACATGTTTCAAATATCTGGATAAGAACCTCCACGTTTTCGGCCCCAGACTGCCGGATGATTTCTGTTCCAGCCTCTAGAAGCTCCTGCGCGACCAATCCCTCTTTATCACCAAGAGTTTCATCTTGCACAAGGAAGGTGAAGAGGGCTTCAACTGCCTGCGAAGATTTGCACAATGGACTAAGGAATCGCAATGCAATGGCAATGGTGGACCTAGATTCCCATGGATCCCGTGACAGAGCCGTCGTGTTGATTGCGAGACCGAACTTATCTTTCTCTGCAGGGGGCGGTACCTCGAGCTTTTTGAAAAGTTTCAATAATTTGTCAGACCAATGTGAGTAAACCGACATGTCGTTCTTGGAAAGCACTTCGATAGCAGAAGCAATGGACTTTGCAACCGTCAAGCGAAGTCCCGAATCCTTCTGGTCAATATAAGCAAGGAGCCGCTGCGGAGATTCTGGGGGAACACTGAAGTCACTTTCATCCCAAATAGTTCGTGACAATTCGGCAACAGCATTGTCCGTGTCATGCATGGTCAACCAAAGCTCATCCGAGTAGGTCAAATCTTCGGTCAAATCAAATTCGGCATCTATACTTTGAAGTATGGCATTTTTGACGAACGAATCGGGGATCACCAAGTTCAGAAGGAGCATCTCCAAGTCAACAAGCGTATAGTTAACAGAGATGTGCTGACAAACGGTCGAAAAGCATTCCTTAGCCATTTTGGCATGGGTCGGAACCTTCATTAACGCAATGATAGATTCCAATATCGGCCGACGAGGAATAAACTCATGTTCAAGCATATTTTGCGCGGAAAGAATGCTGATGGCCAAAGAAAGATGCTCTTCCTCGGGATCTTCATTGCTAAATTCCGATGTGACCTTTTGCTTCTTAGAATTTGCGAGAGCCACAGCTTTACCATTTTCCATAACCTTAATGATCAAAGGAGCAATGTAGATATAGCCCGATACTGTAAACCAATCGTCAACAAGCATCTTGATTCTGAACAATATGGTGCTCAAACTGTCGAGAAGCAGCTGCTGAGTGTATCTCTCCGGAATACCCTTGACAGCATAAAGCCTCAAAGTTATGGCACCGGTCATTTCCGCTAAAGGGTGAAGCCTGGCTTTAATTTCATTCGACGCAGCAATAAATGTCAGCGTGCCTTTTTCTCCAAAAAGTTCATGAGAAAGGGGATGCCTCAAAAGCTCTAGGAGATCGAACACCGAGGTGCTGTACCATAGCAATCCACCAGTATTCAAAGAGTCCGAATTGCCGCTGAAAGTGGTAATGATGGTGAATGCTCGGATGAAGCGTTTGATGATAGCATTGATGTTGGCACGAATGGAAGATTCTTTGGCAAGTTGCTCATTGACTAATGCTTGCTCCTCTCTTGTGAGTTTTCTCAGCGTAGATTTCTTGGCTGAAATTTCTTTCTTTAAACTTTCCTCCCATTTGCGAGTTTCGTAGTCCTTGGAGTTCTTATCTTCGACTCTCTTAGGCTTGGCCGCCTCCAAAACATCCACGACGACTTCGCCCTCTGTAGCCCTCCAAATGGCAATGGCGTCAGAATCAATGCCCAGGAGATTTTCGACTGAAAGGTCTGCTTTCAAAGCTTTAGCAATCTCGTTCTGACAAGCCTCGGGGTGAACGAACGAGAATGTTGATAGAGCAGAGCTTGCGGCTTTGGCGTGAAAACTATCTTCTGGATACGTCTCAAGAACATTCAAAATGATATTGGTGATTTCAGGAACGTGATTGGCAATCACTTGGAACGGGTCCAAAGAAGAGCGTAAAACTAAGCCGATCCAAGCATCCTTGACTGCAATTTGCTTATGGTGCGCAATGACAAACAATTTCACCAATATTTGTTCAGCCCCTTGTTTCAGACAACTTTGTAAGAGATTATTGAACACTGGCGGGAAGAACTGCAAGCCATAGCCAGGCTCCGAATCAACGGAATCTTCTGTGGATGCCACAATTTCATCAATGGCTTGCACGATTGAGGTGACTAATACCAGTTCGTTCACATTCAGGAGCTTGACAAAGGCATTCGAGGCTTCCAATCTGACTGCATAGTTGACATGCTTAGAAATAGCAAAATATAATAATGCAAGAGCAAAATCAAGAGCCTGCTTTTCTGTGACATAAGCGAATGACGCAAGAAGTGCCTTCAAGCACCACGATTGATCGCCAGGGGATAATTTGGTAATGGCTTTGGTACTCAAAAGAATGGAAAACTTCTCGTTTGAAACGTCCAATACACTAGCAAACGACTCTTCATCGGTAGAGAAATGACCAGAAAGTGCAAGGTACACGTATGCGGCAGTGACTCCCTTATTTGTGATGCTTAAAAGAGGCGACTTATTGGCCTCGGCCAACCCCTTGACGAATGAGGGTTGCAAGGTTTGGTAAAGCTTGATCAAACGAGGATTGGACTGGTCATGAGACATCAATTGTTCGCCGATGGATGAAGCCCATACACTTCTTAGTGGAAGCTTTGAGCTCTCCAAGCCAGCATTGAATTGAGAAATAATTTTGTCCACTTCATCAACGGGAATTTCATCAGCAAGAGCATTCACCAACACTTCAGAAAGAACATTCAACAAGCTGGCAAGTGTTTGCTCATTTTGCTCCTTTGCTGCAAGAGGCAATATCGCAGCGGCCAATTCCTGGCTCAATGCGGCCTTTTTGGACGAGAAGGCGCCGAACATTTCCGCAATAAGCGCCTTGCAGTCAGTATTGGTGGTGGCTTTGAAACATTTGGTGACTTCACCCAATATAGTTGTGAGATCCGAATTGGATACGGATGGTAAAGATGTTTTGAAGATGTTGATGAACGTTACCGAGGCCGCTTCGCGCACGTGTTCCTTATTGGACTTGAGGCCAGCCATAAGTTGACTCAAGAACTTGGAGGAAGCCAAAGAAGATGAAAGGTCAATGGCGCCAGGCTCAGCAAAAAGGTAAATTGATAGTTGACAGAATCCAAACTCGGAGGATTTTAACACGGCCTTCTCCAAATCGGGCAAAATCAGCTTGGCAAAAATGTCGCTGGAAACATAGTTTTTGAGAAAATGACGGGAAAACTCCTTTAAAGCGTTTGGAGAGGGAGAAGATTTTGCTAGAACCACCAGAGAAGAAAAAAACTTGACCACAGCGGAAGCATGGGTACTTAAATGTTCGAAAAGAGAAGGATGGGTGGGTAACAAGTCATGCACGGCATCCGATAAAACGCCCAAAAATAGAATGGCGGCTGAGGGTGATTTGCACTCGAGAGAAATACGCACGCAAAGGTCAATGTATGCCTTCTGGTGGGCAATATGCTGCGACGCCAATACTCTCATGAACGAGTGTTTCAGGTGGGCCAAAGCTGATTTGACTAGACGAATCTTATGAGAAGCGTGCAGATGAGAGCCAGAATCAACTGCAGACGCAAGCAACAACACCTGCGCAGCAATTAACTTGGACGCAACGGAGGGAGTTGATGGGGACTCTGCGGGATTCCCGGCAACCGCTGGCTTTGTGTCAGTGGCAGTACACTCATTTGAATCAGATCCAGCTGCTGCATCTTTGCAATTTATAGCAACGTCAAGTTCGTGTGCCCAAGCTAACAAAGTGAGCAAATCCATGACAGCCAAGTTGGTCGAAGCTTGAGCCACGTCATAAATGCTGTTGACATAAAATATCAAGAACTTCCGATCTTGTTCAACAAAACCCAAAAGTGCATTTTGTGCTTGCAATCGAGACTGGGCGTCTGAATAGTTGTTGTAAGTTCTGAAGAGCAACTGAGCCCATTTCTGAACGATAGCAGAATCTTTGTGGATTGGCAAGTCTTTGAGAATCTGCAGCCATGCGGCAATTCTAAGCTTGCAACTAGAGCCAAGGAGAATCTGACCCGGCTGCTCCTGTAGGGCCTGCTGCAAAGTGTCAGTGTCCATTAGTGTGTTACTCGAGAGTCGGTGAAAAAAATCTCGAGTGAGTTCCGCACCAGGTTAGTTGGGCACGTGATGTCATACTACTGCTCGACCAAATAATTGTACCCAGACAATTGGGGCTCAGCGTCGTCAAAAGAAAGGGGGAATAGAACGGGAATGCTTGTTTTCGGGCTCTCTATATATCTGTGGCAGCTCTTGCTATGTCTGAATCTATTTGAAGGCTCGAGTTAGTGATGTTTTTGCTTAGCCATGCGAATGCCCTACTCAAAGGCTCCATTGAAGAACTTCAAGTACTCTATTGATGGATACTTTAGTATTCCGCTTGAATTCTCTATCGGGTTTCAAAGCGTTTGAGTCATCTCTTCGAATGTGAAATTGAGATTTCAGCAACTGCGTTGTTGGAATAGCCGGTCATTAGGCTCCAGGTCATGAATCTTCTAACCATATCTATCGCAACGGCATACTGCTGACTAAATGAGGGGTTTGGGACTAGGTTCAATGGATTATGGGGTTGTTGAATTTGCAAGCCGGACCAAACATCACTGGCAGTGCGGGTAACCCCTCCGTGGGGTATAAAGCGCACACGCTTTCGCGGACAGAGATTTTTTCCTCATCAACTATAACAGTCGATGAAGAAGGGCTACAGTTCAATCATCCGTTGCAGCAAGGCTTCGGCCGACTCACCATGTGGGCGCTGTGGAGAACATCACGGCCATCATCACCACTTTTTTAGTGATGTATTTAAGACTGAGGCTGTTGTTGATGTCATTACCCGGCATGCGGACCTCATGCAAGGGTGATCCCCCTAAACCAGCCAGACCAAAAGGGTTCTAGGAGGGCTCTTTTTTTTTTCTCTGTTTGGTGTAGACATTGGTAAACCGGTTGCGAAGGGCACGCAGTATTTCACACGCCATGGGGACCACCGGCACGCTAAGTGGAACTCCAGGTGTACGGGTACATTAGTGGCGTCCATGCAAGATCTCCGGCAGCTGGTGTACGGATGTTTTACCCATGAACGGGTGCGAGAACTGAGGCATGTAACCCCACCATTCTGTTCGCCATGTTGGTCGAGGAAATCCCCCGCAAGCTCCAGAGCAACCTGTCGACTATTTATTTCCTGTCGCTGGTGAATATCCAGGCGCGTGCCACGCCAAAGCTGCAGGAACACGGAGAGGAACACCGCAACAACAAGGCACGGCCGAAAGTCAATTACAACCTAACGGAGTTGCTCAATGCGCAGACGCAGGCGAACTACAACAACGGCAGCGTGAAAGGAGGTGCGTTCAAGTCATCGCATCAGATCCAACTCGAGCGGTTCATTTCCAAGAGATTTGCGGACTTGGGCAAGGAGACGCCCGGTGGCAACTTCGAACTCCCCAAAAGCTTCATGTACTCCAGCATCCACAGACACAAGAGCATGCAGGACAAAAAGACGGTCCGGCTTGGCAACACGCCGTCCACTAAGCGGATCCTAGCGGCGCGGCGTAACCTCAACTCGTACTTTGAGGAGGAGAAAAACTTGATTTCAATCAATACGATCCTTGGCGTCAACTACTCGTTTGCGGAACAGAACAACGACGACGCCAATGGCAAGCGCCGCAAGTTGAGCGGGGTCTTGAAGCCCAAGGTGAAGCTTTGTTGTATTTGTGGTTCGCAGTCCCCATACTCGAGGTGTGATCACTGTGGGCTTTATTCGTGCAGTGTGCGGTGTATACGGTTGCATCACGAGCTGAGATGTACTTAACGATGTGTCCGTATAGACAAAACGATGAATAAGCAAGGCTGTGAGCCTGATGGCGTGGCAATGACCATGAGAAGAAAAGGAAAGAAAGCAGGCTCGACTTTATTGCCGTGAACCGCCGACCTTACACAAGAACGAGGCAGGGCTTGAGTAATGGTCCGCGTGAGATTGTGCTCTGGCCTCGCTTTGGCCTCGTCTTTTCCAAATGCATTAGTGACCCCAACAGAGTCCTTCGTGTTCACTTCGTTCGGGGTGCATGATACTTGACAAGATGGCCTATCTTGTCACTCGTTTCTGAGTGTACTGGGATATTTTTAACCGCCTTTGGCTGAGGAACCGCCCTGGCTTCCACACTTGACCAGTCACCATAGGCGCGAGAGGTGAGGCCGTTGGCGAGTCTCAAATACACTTCCATCACCAATACAACTACACCTTGGGTTGTATGCAGGACCAACCAGGAAGAAATAAGAATGGGGCTTTAGGCTTGCATGTGAAAACCCAAGAGTATAGGTGGAACCCAAACAAATAGTCAGACCGTGACCCATCAGACTAACTGTTGAAGGCCAAAGACCGTGAACCCGCGGTGACGCGTCATGACTAACAGTCATTGTGTCTTGGCTTCCCAATACGGCAATTTGACTAAATCAATCTTCGTTGATGTTCTCTGGGTGAACATCCACTCCCATAGGCACAGGTCGCTTATTTTATTACAGGCTACAAAGCAGAAGAAGGGAAGCTGCTTAAGATGTCTTCCATTACCACATCCATTTTCAGACCGATTTCCGGACCCATTTCGGACCCATTCCGGACCCATTTCTAGACCAATTTCCAGACCAGTTTTCAGACCAGTTTTCAGACCAGTTTTCAGACCCAATTAAGAGAAAGGATACTCTTAGAGAATGCTATCCCTGATTACATCAGCCTCAGAATTATCTCAGCAACCCCTGGATATCTGTCCGTAATTAATGTATGGCACATACGATGAGGTTTGACGCGAACTCGGGGTTATCCTACGTTTCTGGCAAACAACTGCCAGGTTCAAGGACCCTTTTGGATTATATAGACAATACCCGAGTGCGCGGAGGCGTTGGGCTTTCGGAGATAAAGACCGAATCAGGCCATACGATTCGGGTTCATTTAGAACCCACGAGAAGCACGGCGCCCATTATGGCTCATATTAATATTTACATAAATATACAGACAATCGCCTCTGACCTGCACATGCCTGCGCATGCCCGCGCATATGTCTCTTGGTGCCGGCATATACCGCTGCCTCCACGGGCGAGTTGCTTATTGGCAGTTTCTGCCAATCGTTTGCAACCACCGCGGCACCACTTGTTCTGCGCGTACGTGCCTTCTTAGCCACGGTCGTGCGCCGCTCATAAACACGCCAGACCAATGTCAAAAATGTTCTGTTTAAAGACCTATAACACCTATGCACCAGGCAGAGGCGAGTATCATAAGATGCATTTTCGATGAGTGTCCTTTACCTCCGGCCACTGTCCGCTCTGCTCTTGTCTCACCCTTCTTCTCAAGCCTTCCCCTCTAAATGTTCTGCTTTCGTATGTGGGAGTAGGGATCCCAAGTTCCACTCGACACTCGCCGGCCGCACGTGAAATTGCCCAGCGCTAAAACGTACCGCGTTTGTATTCAAAACTTCCAGGGGTTTGCGTTTGTGGTGGCCAGCCCGTGGCCAGACCGTGGCCTGATCCGCTCTCCGTGCTCGGGTATTTGCACGCATGTTCAATAGCCGCCATGCAGCAACCAATCGACCTCATTTTCCTTGGCCCCAACATGGCAGCAGAGCCTGTGGCGGCCAACTGCCAATGACTTCAAGTTGCTCTGCTCTTTGCGGGCGCGGCGCACCAAGGCTATTGGCTCCGATAAATCGGGTATTCTGTTCGCCAGGACTCTAGTGAATGATTGAGCATCTAGCATCGCCTCTGGCATGTGATTCGAGTGTCAACCACCATCTTCACACTTGCTCACATCTCCAGGCTGGTAAAATGTTTCCACTCTTCTCTGGATACATACCTCCACAACGTTTCTGTTCTTCGCTGATTCATACCATAACGTTTCTTAACTTCTGGAAATCATTTTCTGACCCCGCCTGACCTATGACTCGTGCTTGAAGCAGCACCTCTTTCCGTAACGGCACGAGCCAAACTGGGTCCAATTCACACAGGGCTTGGATCTCCAATTGGATGGCCGGTCCACTTCCTTCAACTCTTCTTTGCCATGTGCAAATTGGCACTTCTGTCCGTAGAGACACGCACCCAGCTTGATGTACGAAGCGCAGAGCTCGGTCTTGTACAACTGCGTGTTTAAATACTTTTGGTTCTTGGACGAGCTCGAAGACGACGATGATCGCGACAGCACCGAGTCGTGATGAGAGTTCTTTCTCCCCAACGAGCCGGCGTTGCTGTACAAATTCAAGTGGTCGCTGCCATAATGATTCAACTTGTGGTTTTTGTCCAAGTTGTCCTCGGTCAAGGGAAGTAGGCTATGAGGCAAGAGTGATTGCGCATACTCCAAAGACTGTTCACGAAGCAACAAACAACTCTGAAGACTGGCGCCACCGCTCGGGGCCTCCTCCGCACGATGATTTTGATAGTAGTAATCATCAAGGCTGCGAGGCTGGCGGTGGTCAAACGACTGGCTGGCACGGGCAGGCTCAACGGGTCTGTAAGCCGAATAGGCCCCGGGTGAAACCCCAGGTGACTCCAAGAGCGAGTGGTGGTAGTTACCGCCGACGTAATGTTGCGGAGCCGGGCGGGAAGCGCGAGTCCCGTTCGTGGCTTCATTGGAGGTGAGCCATAATTCCGGGAGCAAATCGTCCATAGACGATTTGGACGCTGACGCAGCCGGGAAGTAATGCAGGTTGACCGCGCTGGCTGTAGGATAAGATGTGGGTCCGAGCCGGTTGTCCCGGACATGTAAATGCGAGGAATAAGTTTCCATGATACGTTCAAACTTGGGTGCAGTTGGAGTGCCGAGAAAGGACACGGTTTGGGTACAAGCGATAGGGTGGGCGTGCACTTGGTAATTTGGGGAAAATATGAGTGGCCGTAGTTCTTTCAATCAACCACTAAATAAATAGACTGTATCAGGCAAATATATGGTAATTAAGCAGAGTGTGCAGTCAATGAGTGGTGTGGGAGAAATAAATAGTCGCTAGGGTCACACAGATTCTGAGCACGCCGTCACACAAACCGATTTGGAGTATGCGAAATGCTTAACTTGAACAATGTCGATGCCTAAGAACGGGATTCTGATCAGGTGGGCAGAAGAAATATGGGCTCACGAAATACGCGCTCAAGAAATATGGGCCAGTAATGAGAGCCTAGAAATCTTCAATTTGGGATGAAGGACTCAAATAGGCCGAATCCAATCTGGGAATAATGGTGGTAAAGTGGGAATTATCAGCACTGGGTCTGTGTACTTCGAAAAGGGTCTGAAGACTGTCAATAAATAATCAAAATGTAGCACACTGGGTAAAATATCCGAAAGTTTTCTGTGCTGGGCTAGCAGGTGGCAGGAGAATGCCGCATTGGAAGGGCCACCATTGATATTTAAACGACAGCAGGTGAGGAGTCTCCAGATGAGGAGAAGCCTGCAGGAAGTAATATTCCACAAATGCGCGTAGCTGCGAGGGGTATTAAAAAACCAAGATGAAATAATATGGTGAGATTTCTTCAATGGCGTTGGGTAAAAAAAAAAAAAAAAGATGTTCCCCGAGCATGGAACATGGAGGCCCAAAACCACTTCACCGCCCTCTGAATACCCCTCCACAGAACCCTCACCCCGCTTTTGAGCGCCTGCAGTTGCCTTATAAGGAAAAGACTTTCGCCGAGCTCAGAGCGGAGGCCAAAGCTGCGCTCACAAATCGCCAACGTGCTGCTGGAAGTTTGTTTGGGCCAGACTTCTGAGACACTTTTGGCTGGGGCAATAGGGGCTTTCCGCGCTGCGCAGCATTTGAAAAGCGGAGACTCTCAAGGTTGGGTCGTTGCGCACACGACTTGGCCGCATTGATGTCTCGCTGTATTTCTTTTTTTGAGAGAGATTTGACCGCAATTGCAGCCGGGCTTTGGCAGGCATCTGCACTAGAGCCTGCTCCAAAGGCCATTTGCCAAGAATTCCAGCCTATACACGCGGGCTCCCATTGACCCCGGCACATTCGGAACATCTCGATCAAGCCCCAAATCAGAAAATGTTTCTTTGGGCAGTCGGGCATGTGCAAGCGCACATGTCCATCTGGTATGGCGCCACCTTCAGCGGGTAGTACATGATCCCGGGAGTAGGCTACTTGGTAGTCATTTCAAGGACGAATATCGAGGGCGGGTGGAACAGATAAGTCTGACTGTGTGGCGCTGGAGTGTAGGAAGGGGTGCTTGCAGAAAACGCTGAATGGAGAGTAGTAGGGAACTTGTGGAGGGCGGATGTGGGAATTGATGCGAGAGCTCCACCACGGAATATTGTCGCCGGATCAGAAGCCCGTATCAGCCGCGGCACGGCGAAGCAATCTTAGGTGACTTGATCTGCAACGACAAACCTGGCATCAGAATGAAACCATTGCAGCTACCGCCAAAAGCCGACGCCCACACATCACCCGATGCCGCTTAAGCGCATGCTTGTCAAAACATAAGGCAGGACTACGCGCGCGTGGGTGTGTGCAGGCGCTCCATTTTTGGTTGGCATTCTGCCCCCAGTCTCGCCAGCACCTGTCGCACTTCCCGGCATTTGCGGCCTACTCATCGTTTCGAAAATGCGCCCCGCCGGCCAGGAACGCTGAGCCTCCTTGGAACAGCGCTCTCACTTCCTTCATCCCAACCGACGCCATAAAATTTCTGATCGCGGCAAGGGGCTCGGGCGAAGGGTCCTTCCGAACCATGGTACACGGGTGTCTTCCTGTAAATGCGGTCGTGCGCTTGTACGGGTGTAAAAAGGTTCGGTGTACGGGTGTATCCACCGATGTACGGGTCGATACTTCATCTGGTGTACGAATGCGGGCTCTGGGGACTCTGCTCGATCCGCCCATGTGCACCACCACGCGCGGCTCGATGTAAACCCTAGGCTCCAAACTTCGCCTGTCCCTCTTTATGGCCATACTTAATAATCTGAGAGAGATAAAGACCTGGTTATCTGAGGCTCGTCCCCAGCGCGTCGCAGAGTCCCAAGTCTCTGTTCTTTTCCAGAATCCGTCGCTGGGCCCTACCGCCTCGCCTCATTACAACCCCATCTTAGGCGCCTCCGCCTCTAAACCAACATCCGCCCCTATACATACCCAACACGCACCTAAAGGCCGGACGATGGAACCGCCTTTGAGGAGCACGCATTCAAAATTCTGGGTAGACTCACGCCCCTCGGCGTCCATAAATTCCTCGAGCTCTGGTCCTGCGGGCAACGCGTCCTACCGGAGCTCCAACGAGCCCCTCCGACCGCCGAGTCCTCCAGTCCTTGTCGTCGAGCCTGCTGATCCGCCACTCTGCGTCTCTACACAAGTCTCCGATTCAACCCATGTACAATCCGACGAGGATCTAATAGACACCAGTCTTTTGCGAGGCGCCGGCGCAGAATCCAGAGCCTCCCGAAAACTTGCCACTCCCAAGACCGTTGTGAATCACCGTGGCCCCACAGCTTTAGTGAATTCTCTCACTTCCACCGCTGCTGTGAACTGCCCTGCCATTTCAGATTCAGGATACCCACTCAGCTCGAGCACTGCCGCCAATCACGCTGCCCCTACACATTCGGAATACCTACCCGTTTCGCACGCTGCCGTAAAACGCCCTGCCCCTACAGAGTCTGGTGCTACGAAAAAAAAGCGTACCGCTTCTTTGTACAGCCCTCAGGCCCTTTCATCCACAGAAGCTCAAGGCCCAGATGGCCTGAATTCCGGCTGCGTGGCTAAATTCAATCACGAATTCGCCGTTGACTCCAGTGCGTCTCTGAATCCACAGCAACGGCCTTCGTCCTCCCAAATACGCGCAAACTCTCGGAACAAAGATCAGGCCGCGGAGCCGCCCGGGCTGAACGGCCAAAATGTCACGGTCGCCGTGCTCCAGGAGTACATTCGTACATGCGAGGCCAAGATCCACCTTCTCTCCAAATACAACGCTGTGAGTGACTCAACGTCGCTCTCTCAAGATGCCAAAAACCTCTGGCAAACCAACCAATTCCAGCCCCGGCTTAGCCAGTTAGATCTGTGGCTCGCGCGCGTGCGACCACAGTTGACGTTTCTCGAGCCATTACCTAGACAGGAGGATTTGTCCGATATCTCGGGCCTGTCGTCGTTGCCCACGGTGCTTGGGCTGTCCCAAAACGAATTTGTTAATGTCTTGGATGATTTCAAGCGCGACCTTGGTTCGCCCAGCTCTACGGGAAATCCGCCTGTCATCATGCAGGTGGACCGTAGGCCTGGCCAACTGCAGCATCAACTTAATCCTAAATCCCTGTTGGTGGAGTCGAAGCCGACGAATGTGGAAATATGGAGCCGATCCGAACCCGAAGGCATACCTGACTTCCAAGTTCCAAATTCACTCCCCACGCAGAACTACAACTCCAATATGGAAGAGGCCCGCCACATCATCATGAACCGCCGAAACCGTGTCGAAGACGCCAGTGTCACTGCCACATCAAATATAGGCGACGCCAACGAGTCGGAAGATGATTTCGGAGTCGGCTACATGGCTGGCTTAGTGCTGTCCCAGGTGGATAATGACGACACGGATCTCAGCGGCTTCATAGCCCCGGATGAGCCCGGTGCCCATGATTCTGAGTCCATTGATGGCCTGTACATGACCCAACCCACCCAATTCGACCGAATCGACACCGATGACGACGAAGATGATTTGAAGTCGCTGACTTCTGGGTCCGAGGCCGAAGTCGACAAGATTCGGCTCTCCCAAGATGTGGCGGAGCGATTGGGTATAACATACGAGCCTAATGACCCTATTGAGATTCTAGACGATGACAATAGCAGCCTTGGCGGGTATGAAAATAAGGAACCCGAGGCGTCTAGAACCAGGTTGCCTGCCTATGATCTTGATTTAGAAGACGAAAACGAACTCGGCGAAAATGACAATGGCGAAAATCCCGGTGATTTCACCATGCAGCTCAATGAGGGAAGAGACGAAATTGTGGAAATTTCGTCGGAAGATGACCTCGATGATATAGATCTAGATGGGCTCAAAGAGCTTTCGTTTATCAAGTCAGAACCCCCCGCAAAGCTTCATATGATCAGCGACAGCGATTTCAGCGACAACGACGACGAGCTCCTCCAGCTTTCCAAGTCTGTGGGCCCCAAAGCCGACGCTATTTCAGAGCCGTTCCTCGACGAGGTGTACCAGATTCTCAGGGTCAACTTCCGGCTAAGCGAATTCCGTTCCAACCAATTGGAGGCAATAGTAGCCACTCTCAAAGGCAAAGATGTGTTCGTGCTCATCCCTACAGGTGGAGGAAAATCCCTCTGCTTCCAGCTCCCGGCCTTGGTCAAAGGTGGCCACACAAGAGGCACCACGGTGGTGGTTTCGCCATTGATCTCGCTCATGCAGGACCAGGTCCAGCACCTTCTCTCCAAAAATATCCGTGCAGGGATGATCAGCTCCAAAGGCACGGCAGATGAGCGCAATTCAACATTCAAGGCGCTCACCAGTGGCCAATTGGACTTGGTTTACCTCTCTCCCGAAATGATCAACAACTCGGGCCGGGTTCAGAAGGTAATTTCCAAGCTTCACGAAAACCACATGTTGGCCCGCGTGGTGGTGGACGAGGCACACTGTGTCAGCTCGTGGGGCCACGACTTCCGCCCCGACTACAAGGGAATGAGCTTCTTCAAGCAAAACTTCCCCGAAGTGCCCATCATGGCGCTCACAGCCACTGCCAACGAAAAGGTGCGGCTTGACATCGTGCATAATCTCCAGATGCACGAGCCGGTCTTGCTTAAGCAAAGTTTCAACCGCGTCAATTTGATGTATGAGGTGAAAAACAAGCCGCCCAACATCTATGAGTGGATTCGCGAGTACATTGTACAGAAGCATCGGGGCAAGACCGGCATCATCTACTGCCATTCCAAGCAGTCGTGTGAAACCACGGCACAAAAACTCAATGACTTTGGGGTCAGCTGCATGTATTACCACGCTGGAATGGACCCCACTGAACGTTTCGATGTGCAAGAGAAGTGGCAGAAAAATCACATTCATGTCATTTGCGCCACCATTGCGTTTGGAATGGGCATCGATAAGCCGGACGTGCGTTACGTCATTCACTTGTACATTCCGCGGTCGTTGGAGGGCTACTATCAGGAAACTGGCCGTGCAGGACGGGATGGCCAGCCAAGCGAGTGCATCATGTTCTACTCGTACAAGGACGCAAGGGCCTTACAGAGTTTGATCCAGCGTGACGATAAGCTCGAGGATTCTGCTCGTGAAGCTCACCTCACAAAGCTCCAGCAGGTGGTGCAGTACTGCGAGAACAAGACAGACTGCCGGCGTCAGCAAGTGCTTCATTTTTTCAATGAAACCTTCGACCCTAAGCTTTGCAGAAAAATGTGTGACAATTGCTGCAGCAACGTGGTGGCGGTTACGCGTGATGTGACTGACCACTGTGTGGCCATCACTAAACTTGTGCAGTCACTCCAGGCCGACAAGGTGACCATCATCCACTGTCAGGACGTGTACAAGGGTGCCCGACACGGCAAAATCCTCAAGCAGAACCATCACCGCAACCCGTTCCACGGGCTCGGCAAGGACTTGGACCGAGGCGATATTGAGCGCATCTTTTACCATCTCCAGTCGGAGGGTGGGCTTTTGGAGTACCAGGTGATGAGAGGTGGCTTTGCCACAACCTACGTGAAGTTGGGACCACGGGCAAACGTGATAATGAAGGGAACCCAGAGCATCCAGCTTTCGTTCACGGAAAAACAGCCCAAGAGCAAGGGTAAAACGACGGACGCCAGAAACACTGGTACCGCAAACAAAGAGAATAATGGTCCCAGAAATCCCCGCTTGTATTCATCCAAAGTCCCAGACTTGTCCGCTCTCCGGTATACTGAATCGTTTGTCAGTGCGCGGGATTTGAACACTTCTATCGACAGTGGAGGAAGTTTCACCCGGATATCGTTGCCACAGCACGACTTTGGCGGCCAGGTGAACGACTTCAATAGCGAAATGATCAACCATGCGTTTACGGAGCTTCGCAACTTTCGGACCCAGAAGCTGCAGGAGTTAGGCTTCGGTCGTGCTCACTACTTCATCAGCGATGCGTTGCTCAAGGAGATGGCATTGAAACTCCCGACCAACGCCGTGGACTTTGCCAAGTTGGACGCCATGACGAAGGAAAAGGTGCCGCATTTCCAGCACTTCAAAAAGCTCTTGGCCTCGTTAGCTCGAAGCAGGAAGAAGGCCACGGACGGCCCTCCTGCATCCAGCACCGCCGCTGTCTCAAACACCCCCGCCATGGCCCGGCGATCGCAGAAGTCGCAAGGCAATAAGGCCTCCAGGCAAAAGAAGTCCTCGCAGTTCCGTGCAATGCCTATCTAGTCCGGGCTCAAGCCTCTTGGCGCACGGGTACACCTACCCCGGACTCAGGCATATAATGCGCGACCTGCAGGTGACCGGTTGTTTCTGCACCAAGTGTTCCACGCAATGCCCAGGCATGAACCTCATGTCCCACCCTTTTTCTCGCCGTCTCCTTAAGGAGCACAAGGCCGCCATGAGCAGCCACGCTCAAGGTATAGAGTTCCTCTCGTCCTGCACCGTGGACTCCTACCAGGTCCGAATCGCCGTCGAAAATGACCTCTATGCAGGCGCCGTCTTCCTTCTCGCCATCACCATCCCTCAGAACTACCCCGTGGACTCGCCCCTGGTCAAGTTTGTCAAGTCAGATTCCTACGCGGTGCCGGTGCATCCTCACATCTACTCCAATGGGCACATCTGCTTGAACATCTTGGGCAACGACTGGACCCCAGCTTGCGGCGTGGAGTCCGTTGTTTTGAGCGTGCAGAGTATGTTGAGCACCAACTCCCTATTGGAGCGGCCCCCAGACGATGACCAGTATGTGAGACTGGCTCCGAAAGACCCGAAGGCGTCCCACTTTGTGTACCACGACGACTCTGTCTAGGTCCATGGCGCCAAGCTATACGTTTATGGGCATTTGACCCATTCACTCTTGGCAACTGGCCCCTCGCCATTTGCCACTTGGCACCAGCCACTTGATCTCTAGTGGTCTTCATTGATCTTCTCCGATCTCCACTTTGATATGTTGATTATATGCAATCACCCATTCAGCCAGCCACTCAACGATTTAACTGGTGCGTCTTGCAGAAGTCCCTGAATTTGCTACTACCACATAATAGCTGCGTCGAGCACAGTTGAGCTGGCAAATTGCGTGATGTCCAATTCTTGAGGGCCACTCGAGTGCTGGGGCCACGGAAGGCTTAGTTTAACGTGTCGCACCCAACAAAGCCCCACTCTAAGGTTCAATAGCATTGAACATTGCGTGCTGGAGTTTCACAAGGCGTGCTCTTTGGCAAAGGTGAGCCCATGTTGTCCAATTTCGTGAAGCAGGTCCATGAAAGAGGTTCGACCCAAGAACAATGCATTGAGAATCTCTTCGGAAGCAAACCCTACAAATAGAACTTCCGCAAGATTATCTTATCGTGTGACCTTCTTTCCAATCGGCCAATCTCACTGGACGTCACAATTCCTAGGAACTTCTGACCAAAACACCTTAGACAGTCTGAATGCTTTAGAATCTCACCCTTTACGGGCTCTTCCAGTCTCAGTACACAGATTCAGGAACAGGCGCAATTTTAGATACTTTTGGGCCATAAACTAGACCTATACGTGGTTGTGATGTATTACCGAATACATGCTTTACGTTGACACGAGTCTCAATTCCTGCACAATTGCCCGAGGGCTCTGGGCCTGTGCACGCCCTTTGTTGCACACTTGGTCACTGTACTGCACACTTGGCGCTGCGCACTAGCGATAAAACTAGAGCCCCAAATTCTAAATAACCGAAGTCTCTTGCGCCCTCCCCTCCTGCATTCAGACCGCGTGTCTATATTGGGCGTGGTTCGCTTGGGTTCCTCGAGTGGAGTTCCCCAATAGAGTCGCTTGAAGTTTTGAAAACAGATTCGGTGCAATCAAAAGACTTGATTGGTTTGATTTTGTGCCTTGAATCCATGTATTCCCGCCCTTTTGCCAAGCAACGCTGTGATTGGTGGGATGAAAAATCTGTCTTTGCTGTCTCGGCCGATACGCTCGCCAATCGAGCACGTTTTCGCGAAGACCAATATTTCGGAAGAACTCCGAGGTGGAACTGGCGCCGCACTATTACACTACTGTGTGCGTGTGTGCAGGAGAATCTGAAAATTTTTCTGCGCGAGTTGTTCCGTGATCTCATAGTTGTTGGGTCAGTGACAGGGTGTGTATGCAGGATAGCCGAATTTCCCGGCCCCAATGGGCGGTTGCCGCTAAGCAAAGATTAGCGGCATGAGGCTGAGATTTCTAATTCCCAAGTTTCCACCACCGACTAAGGAAAGAGCCCTGTGGGGCCGCTGGCGCCCTGGCGTCGCATGGTTGCTCCCGGACCGTCAAGCGCATAGCATATTTACGCAACCTGCATGCGCCTTTGCGTACCCCTCTCCAGCACCAATCTACGAAAAATTTAAATGAAGCTGGGTGTGCGGGCCGCTTCATTCGTGCTGTGAATCCTTAGTGCTTGTGCTTCTTCTGCCCTGGCTTTTGTTTCTTTCCGGATTTATCTTTCCCCGGATTTTGTCTCGTTACCGAATCCCAATTGCTTCCAGGATCCCACTAGCTTTCCGAATCCCACTATCTTGCAGAATCCCGCTTCTTCCCGAATCCTGATTTTGTTTTCCCAATTGTTTAATTTAACGCTCCCTTTCGGTCTCCTAGTCACCTGTCATGGATATTATGGCCCAATTAGTTAAGCAAGAAGCTGTGTCTCCTGTAATGGGTTTCCTGGCTCCTGCAGTGAAGCAAGAACCTGTTTCGCCTCACACCAATGCCTCGGACGAATACGACGAGCTACTTTGTTCCATTTCCAATTCTGGCACCATCTCCGGCTCCATCGATCCCGGCTCAATCGATGGGTCTATTGGTAGCGGCGTCAATGGGTCCACCAACGGGTCCATGAACGGGTCTGGCCAACCCAGCTGCGGCACCGCGTCCGTTAATGTGAACCCCTTCGCCACGTCTTTCGATGGCCCTGACGGGTGCATTGATCTATCCAGCGGGGCTACAGGCGCACACGACCTGAGTCATTCGAGGTGTGGCTCCGAAGCTGGCGCTCTCCAAGCCGGCAGTTCAGAGAATGAGCCCAATGACCACAAAGGCAGTTCCGACTCTGGCGCGTCGCATGCTAGCAAGTCCGACGGGTCTGGCCTGATCATCGAGCAGGCATGTGACCTGTGCCGCAAACGCAAGCTCAAGTGCTCCAAGGAATCGCCCAAGTGCCTGAAGTGTATCCAGCACAAGTGGAGCTGTTCGTACCTGCCGCGGACAGTGCGCTCGCCGTTGACACGGGCGCACTTGACGGAAGTGGAGGCCAAGTTGGCGCATTTGACGGATGTTTTGCGCTTCCTCTTGCCCGCTTCCATCGACACAGATTCGCTTATCGAGTGCCAGGAGTACGAGGCCAAGTTAAGGCCGTATCGAGACGCTTTATGTGGCAACCCCGACCTGGAGACACAGCTGCCGCTGATGAATCTGGTGTTTTCCAACGAGTCGCTTCCCAATTCGCTCCGTGAGTCATTCAGTAAGCGCGGCGATGAAGATCCTCTCGAGTTATCCGACTGCTGTGACAAGCAGCGCATCAAGCAGGAAATTTTGAACGACTTTGCCATGAACAACATCCCCACGGATGCGCAGCGACCCTACACGCCGCTCCAAGGCATGATGACCCGAGACCTGATGACAAAGGATGGCCAAGGCCGAGAGAGGAAGAGAGAGCGCCAAGGGCCCGAGAAGAACAGGACCCCCGAGATGGGTGCCAAGTCAGAGAGAGAGAGGCAGAGTATCCGAATGCGTCAGTCAAATGCGCCAGGCAGTGCGGGTGGACAGACCGCTACAGAGACACCGCTAGAAATATTGGCCGTTGACCCAGTCAGAGAGACAGAGCCGCGGCACGAGACTGAAACAGAAACCCACAAAGAACTCGCACTGGCCTCAGGCTTGATGCAACCGCAGGAGGTGCCGTTGCAATCCACATACGAAGCGTCGCTCGCCAGCCCCTCTTCATTGCTCTCACTAAACTCCATCGACGATTACGACTACGAGGTGGAGAAGCCCGACCTCGACATGGGCCTCAGCCCCAAGCGCCCTCGATTGCAGGGCTCGCAACCCGAGTACCTGGCCATTTTCGACGAAGTGCTCTGCGGCGGGTTCGCATAATGACTCTATGACTTCTTCTATGTATTTTACCATTCTACGCAGGACTTAAACCGGCTAGCTGCTCAACTCACCGTGATCGCCGTAAATAGAGTGCCCGCTCTAAGCTGTAGGCCGTGTGTCCATGTAACCCGCGGCATGCAGGTAGTGCACCTAAGGGGGCATAGCAAACCGCGCATCCGTACCTCTCGTGCATGCTTCCCGTTCTGCCCCGGATTCGCTCCTCCCTTTCATCCGCCCTATTTTCTTCACTCTTACACCAACCTTTTACCCAAATCCCAAACCTTATCTCGACTTCCGATTTTTGACTCGGGCCCTTCCCCTGATATTCCCTGTGTCATTTACGCTATCGTTATTGGCCACTGCAGTCTGTTCACGCTTTTTGGCCTGAGCTACACACCATTGTTCGGGGTGATCCTAAAGTTGGCATCTTTAAGCAGACCTTCACGCAACTACAGCTTGCATATCTAAGAACATCTCAGCTGCAAATCTAGGGACAGCTTGCTGCCTCTGAATCGTCGCTCCTTTTTGTACTGCTGTGTTTCATCGAACTTGTGTGTTCGCTCGAGATTATAGCTAGATTGAGGTGTCATTCGGAAATCTGCTGCTTAACCCAGAACGGAACGCTGTGATATTTCAGAAGGTACATAAATTCGAAACCTTATTGAAGCACTCGAATCCAGAATTCCCAAGGCCACTGTTTGAACTGTTCGAACTGTGAAACCTCGTGAATTCCAAACTCCTTAGTTTCGAAACCTTCTCTTGATTTAGAAACATCTCCTGCCGCTTGGAATTGAATCGCTGCAATTTCCATCGAACGACGGCGTTTCTCCCACCTCAAAGTTCTCTTCAAGCAGATCATTCCGCAATCTCCGCTCTTGAGCATTTACTGGATTTCCCTCTGAAAGGATCTGGGGGTGTACATAGGCTGGAGAATATTTTGAAACACAACGAAGCGGTTCGAAGAATCATTCGGCAGTCTTCAGGTGTGGACCTCATCTGACATCTCATATATAGGCCTCCTTCCGGAAACTCCTTATCAGAAAACCCTTAGGAAGGACTCATCCATCTGTCAATAACCTGGATTACCCTTTGAAGATTCTTTACTGGGTAATCAACTCAGCTCCCCTGTGCTCATCCGGAATCAATAAAGTTAATTCCAAAGCACTGATTTAACAGCTTCTTCTTAAGCATTTCAACACTCAGTGTCTGAGAGTCAAGAATTTTACTTGCAATTGACGCAGCAAGCAGCTTCTCCATTGGTTGGCCCTTTGCAATACGTTTTCTGCAGACTTCTCGTGACTTCATAATCAGCGAAGTCTGTCGTCCAGTATCCAGATCACCTCTCAGCCCAGCAGGAAAGCCATCCAGAGCGTGGAAACCTAGTTTAAGCAGGAGATACGCAGGCCTACACATTCCATCTCACCGAAGGCCCCGTCACACGATCCGTCAAACGACATGACTGAGAAATGCAATTTGACAGCGCTCAAGCGCAACATAGGTAACCGCATCAGGCAGGCGCTTCACCAACTCCAGCAGAACTTGCGCAGCTTAGACCGATCGCCAGTGCCACAAAGAGTTCCCGTGGCCGCAGGCCGGTCGCGGCCCCGATTGGCTGCACCACGCTACGGAAACATGGCCCGTTTTTCTGGACTCAGGGCCTGGTGTCCAAGAGAAGTGGATCAAGGTCTGCTGGGATCTCTGAGTTTCACATATTTGATGCAAAGCCGACCCTACTGCCAAAAGTTGCAGTGTTCCCGAAACGGACTCAACCTCTGTGGGCTCTTCTCGAGCCAGCTCCACTCCAGTGGGCTTCGCACCCCGCATGTGTTCGGCCGGTCCTATTCCACATACTCCAAGATTCGCTCTCAGTACTGGACATGGCGCCCCTCCCAGATCAGCCAGAGCTTTTCGCATCGCTCGCAGTTCCGGATGAAGCTGTATAGTAGCTTCAACAAAATGCCCACGCTCACGGAGCTCCTAAAAAAAAAGGTGGGCACGCATGAGGACGCATTTGCTCGGGCCCCCTGCCAGGCGCCCGTGTCTACAGCCATACGCAACACCACGCCGTCATGCATCTGGCTCAATGCTCTGTTGACGCAGAAGTTCCACGACACTGTGATGCTGTTGGCCCGCAGCGAGCCCACGATGGGCAGCTACGTCGACTTTGCTCTTGAGCCCAAAGTGTGTATTCCCTCCGCCACCATTTTGCACGCGGACGTCTTGCAACAAATATTGGCCAACCTTCAGCAGTTTGAGCAGCATGTGGCCCACTTGCAGAAGGACCTCGTCCGGCTCAGTGAGCTCGGCGAGTTGCCGTTGAAGCACCTTGCTACGGAGAAGGTTATACGGGTTTATTTCCCCAACACCGACCGTCAGCAGCTCGAGCGCCTCTTGATGGAGAAAAACATCCGCGGGGGCGTGGTGTATGAGGATACCACCGGACAATGCCACAATGTGCATTCTGATGAGTCAATATCGTGCATCTCTGATTTTGACCTTTTGAGCAGCTGCGGATCGCAGTCCACTGATTCGGGCTCCGGCGCCAGTTCCGACTACGATCAAGTGTTGTCCCTGGATAGCGAGCTCATGATGCCTGACGACCATATTGTTCACGTGGAGCCCGTTTTGACGCTGCACCGCGTGGATATTGCGGAGGATGCATGGGCCTACTGATCCAGGACGATGAAAGAGGAGCCAAACCAAGTCTCGGCTTAGGGTGTCTCGCATTCATCTTTCACTACTGTTACTGACACTCAGAGCGCCAATACTCGGAGCTAATACTCAGAGCTACTTTTCAAAGTGGCCAAGATCTTTTCTAATGTCAGTGGGTCAGGAGGGGAGGTGTCGCTATGCCATTAAACCGAGTGTCATTAGCGGCACTCCGTATTGTCGACAGGAATAAACTGAAGGAGCCTGAAAGCCACCAGCCGGTGATCAACTGATGACAGGTACAGAGGGCTGGATAGGGCTAAAAGGGTGTATAGGTAAAAAAAGGTCTAGGAAGATACTTGTCTGGTCTGGACTAGTCTGGACAGAACTGGACAGAAGTTGGCGGGCTGGCCATGTAGAGGCAATACAGACGATGCAAGACAATAAGGTAAAACGCGGCTTGTATGCAAGATGGTTGGAATGTAGAGGTGTTGCGCGTGTGCGTTCCCTTGTACATGCTCTCATTAACACATACAAGCACTTATGGGCAAGAAACAGAGGAAACCTAAGAAGCAACCCAGCGGAGAAGGCACCCACGTGGATCCGCCAGCTATTCCCCAATCTTCCCCGTCCCCAGCTCCCTCGGATGACCTGCACAAGCTGGCACCGCATGGCCTCCCAGCGTCTGAGCCCCTACACCCCCCGCCTGAATCAGCCCTGCTCGAAGGGGCAGCTAAGGAGTCATCCTCGGAAACTGAAGAGACTATAGGAGAAGTCCATGCTGAGCCGCCGAAACAAAATGCTCATCCAAATGGTTTGGATGTCTCAGGTGATGTGAGCAAACCTAAGGAGGAGGATCAACATGATGCTCAAGATCAACCTGGTGAGAGTGTTGTTGGCAACCATGCAGCCGATGCTGCTGTCAACCTCAGTGGGTCCAATGAGAGTGTTAGCACTAATTCTGATGTCAATGCTGATACCAATGCTGATACCAATGCTGATACCGATGCCCATGCTAATGCTCAATCTCATTTCAAAGCTAATGCAAGCACTGATTCGGAGCCGGCGGATTACGCAGATGCAGACTCGTCTGTCGATGCTCACGCAGAACGCAGCGGTGGTTATGCTCAAGAAACGCCTATTGCTGAGAGCCTGGCGGAAACTCCCATAGCTAGAAGTCTGGCGAGCTCTGGCACTGCTAACGCTACTTCCCCCGCGGATATCCTCACCGGAAAGGGCCTGGTGCATCCCAGCGGCGGGTGGGCCTCGCAGTCGCAGTCGCTTTTAGAGGCCCGACAATCTGTCATCTCCATCAGGTTCGACGATAAGGACATAGCCCAGCAACAAGCCATCACGTCAGGGTCTGAGTCCATTAAAAACACCTTCCGTGATATCAAAAACACGATCGGCAATCTACCCCCCGAACTCTTTGGCGCCGAGCCCATTGATTGGGAATTCTGGGCTCGTGTCGTGGAGGATTACCACGAAGTCGTGATCAACCATCAGGAACAGCTCCTGGCGTTGGTCGCAGCAGGAATCCCCGAGCAGATCCGGGGGATAATCTGGCAACTCGTGGCTCAGTCGAAAAACTTTCATCTCGAGGAGTTGTATTTGCATCTCAAGACCGAACCTTCGGTGCATGAGAAGGCCATTAAAAAAGACTTGACGCGGACGTCCTTCTACTCCAGCATTGAATCCGCCAACAAAACAAACGAGCTTTACAATGTGATTGCCGCATACTCCAATTTCGATCCAGACGTGGGCTATACCCAGGGCATGGTGTTTATCGTGGTTCCATTGATCATCAATATGACCGAGGCGGAGTGCTTTTGTCTCTTGGTGACGCTCATGAAGGACTACGGGCTCCGCCAGTTGTTCTCGCCACACATGCGCGGCTTGCACTTGCTCTTGTACCAGTACGACCGACTCTTGGAGCAGAACCTGCCGTTGCTCTACAATCACATGTGTATGCAGGGCATTCAGCTGTCCATGTACGCCAGTCAGTGGTTTTTGACCTTCTTCAGTTACAAGTTTCCGCTCGACGTGGTGCTCCGCATCTTCGACATGATCATCACGCAGGGCGTGGAGGCGGTGCTCCGCTTGGGGCTCAACTTAGTGCTTCGCAACGAACTGCACCTCTTAAGGCTCTCGTTCGACTCGTTGTTGGACTTCCTCAAGACGAGTTTGTTCGATGTGTACACCAATGGTGACGAGGAGGTGCACGAAAACAAGCGCTTCTCTCTTCTCTCGCTCAAGGCGGCGCAGAAGAAAGTGGGCTACAAACTAGACGCCTTCATCACCGACCTGATGCTGGTGACGGTGAACCCCCGCGACTTGGCGCAGTTTTCTACGGAGTTTGATCAGATGATGGCCTTCGATGTGGGGCGCACCCTGGAGATCGCTCGCGTCAAGGCCCAAAACGCCGAGCTCCGCCTGCTTCTTCTGGACGTTGATCGCCAATACTCCGAATTGGATCAGGCCCACCTGGACCAAGTGCAGCGGTTGGTGGCGATGAAGGTCGAGCTTCCGGAGATTGTGAATGATATCACCGACTTGAGAGAGGCTGTGACTCTGTTGGAGGCCAAGATGCATGCTCTCGACTGTGCTACCAGCAATATGCTTCCACAGGACATTGAGGCGGAAGTCCAGTCTCTTTTGGGTAAGAATGCGCGCGAGACTGAGAGGTTGGCTTCTCTAGAGGAGGAATTTAATGAGTTGACGCTCGAGGACGAGAGGTTGGACGAGTTGTTGAAGACAAACAAGAAATGGTTCTGGTGATTGTTACAGGCCTCATTTAAGATGGTCTCACGTCTATTCCATACAGACGGTGGTCTAGCCTGTCTCGGGAGACTGGCGTGGCACAAGCCAAGACTAAATCATGCCGCAAGAATAGGACGTTTAAACGACTGGAGCTCGAAGCCGTCAGAGAAATGGGGTTTTACTGGAAGATTCTTTCAAGCAACTTATCTGGTGCAGGCAGCTTAAATGGTGGCACCTTGAACGGGTTGTGACAATCAGTTTAGGAGCGGAACTGCAGGGCCGGGCAGTGAAGTATATGCCAGGATTCGTGCAAGGTGGCCTGAATTGCCCCAATGGACCCCAGAATATTTCTGGTGGCTGTCTAAGGGTTAGGTAGCCTCAGTCACAGGTCGGATACATTCTGCAGTCGGCTGATGATGCTCCCAGGCAGGAGGTGGGCCTGATGATCCTCACGCAGGCCTAGTGCGACCTAATGTGGGCGGCCGCGGGTCGACAGTGAGTGCACGGGCCAATGGGCCGTGTGACTGCTAAAGCAGGGCGCGCGCCCTGGGCTACATGGACAGGTCAAGATGCGGGTCGAAAATTTTCTCCACCACTACACACCAAAATGGCCAGAGGACCCAAGAAGCACCTTAAGAGATTGGCAGCGCCATCGCACTGGATGTTGGACAAGTTGTCCGGCACCTATGCCCCAAGACCATCCGCAGGACCTCACAAGTTGAGAGAGTGTTTGCCCTTGATTGTGTTCTTGAGAAACAGATTGAAGTACGCCTTGAACGGCAGAGAGGTCAAGGCTATCTTGATGCAAGAGCACGTCAAGGTGGATGGCAAGGTCAGAACTGACTCCACTTACCCAGCTGGTTTCATGGACGTGATCACTTTGGAGGCCACCAACGAGAACTTCAGATTGGTGTACGATGTCAAGGGTAGATTCACTGTGCACAGAATCACATCCGAGGAGGCCAGCTACAAGTTGGGCAAGGTCAAGAAGGTTGCTTTGGGCAAGAAGGGCATCCCATATGCTGTTACCCATGACGGTAGAACCATCCGGTTCCCCGACCCATTGATTAGAGCCAACGATACTGTCAAGATCGACTTGGCCACTGGCAAGATCACTGACTTCATCAAGTTCGACACCGGAAAGTTGGTGATGGTCACTGGTGGTAAGAACATGGGACGTGCCGGAGTTATTGTGCACAGAGAGAAGCACGAGGGAGGCTTCGACTTGGTGCACATCAAGGACGCTTTGGACAACACCTTTGTCACTAGACAGTCCAACGTGTTTGTTATTGGTACCGAGCAGGGCAAGCCATACATTTCATTGCCAAAGGGCAAGGGTATCAAGTTGTCCATCTCTGACGAGCGTGACAAGAGAAGAGAAGAGCAGGGCTTGTACGCATAAGTGTGACAAAGGAAAACAGGATCAGCGCGTTTACGCATGGCCGTGAGGATGGCTGTCCCATGCACCTGTGAAGGCGCCTCACCCCGAGTTGTGGAAGCCGTAGCAGGCTATTTGGAGTCGTGACTGCGCCAAAAACGTTGGCGGTGGCTTGACTCCCACCAGCTTTTCCCCCGTACATGACGGATCCAGCTACTGGTGAATCTTATGTTAGAAGTCCAAATCTGTGTATTGGGTAATATTCTGCGTAGAGATCATTGCTGTCCATGCGGCAAGTGCGAATTGCGATTCAAAAGGGCACCAACACTAACGGCGCTTCGCACTCTTGGGTGAGGTCGCATGTACCTTAAGGAGCTGCGTACTTCGACTAGTCTGTTTCAAGTATTCAAAGCTGCGCGGCCGCATGGTTGTCACCAAGTAGACAAAGTAGTCCATCCAACCTTCCCAAATAGAACATGCCAACCTAAAGGGCCTTTAACAACTTGTCGTATCCAAGCTGACAAGTTTGACCCCCGTTTTGACCCTTGACTGGTGGCGAAGCCTTCCAGCTGTAGATCACGAGGCGACCTTGCAGATTCCAACAATATTGAGTGCTGATGATTCTGAGGTGTAACAAAACTCGATTGGGTTAAAAAGACGGTACGAAATGACACTTGAATGCTTTTTTTCAGTTGGCCAGTGCGGTTCGCACATTTGGCGGCGAAATGACTTCTTTAGAAAAATCGATTTCCTTCCTCACTTGGCCCACTGAAGAGTCTCACAAATATGGTCTCGTCAACGATTCCTTGTCCTCTTTTCTTTGTATCTCTTTCGTTGTCTCTTTCTTTGTATCATGTCTTAACCATTATGCAATTGCCTGAACAAGTGTTTTGAGCGCTTTGAAGCGGCGCGGCTGAATATACCCACCACACTACCAAATTTAAACAAACCAATCATCCAGAAGTTCCGTACACCCGGCGGTTCCTTTTGAGACCTTTTTAGCCCTCTGTTGGCCTCTTGGGCCCTCTTAGTGCAGCAGCTCCTAAAGGCAGTACTACACGCAATCCTCGAGGAATTGGTGAATATCTTTTCAAGCCGGTGCGGTTGAAATTTCTGGAGCACCGTGCCAAGCGATGCTGACCTCTACATATCATTGATTGGTTTAATTGGCTGGTGGTTCGCACATTCCTCGCGCCGGGTAGATTGCCCATTTAAAATTCCCTGGCGCGTATGGGTGCAAATTTCACCGGCCATGATTTAGCCGCCCCAATTAGCGCTCCTACTATACCGACTTCAGCAGGGGCAAAGATAGCAGAGAGGGCGTTCAGGTGGCACCTCCAGTGAATTTATTGAAATATACTGATGCGGATCGTGGAAGGCGGGTCGTTCTCAATCCTTTTAATCGTATAATGATCTGTCCATGTCCTGTCCCTGTCCGCGCTTCATCATTCTACGATATCTCCTTATCTTTCGCACCACGGCTATACTTCCCCGTTCATCATCCTACTCCTCCCACATCCATTCACTCCCTCTTCATCCGCTTTATCCTTGCATCTTGTCATAGATTCAAAGTTCATACCTCATGCTTCGCCGAATAGTGGCCGTGGCCGTGGTCTTATTGGTGACCTACACCGTGGTCCACACCAATCCCCTCCCCCGCAAACCTCTTCGGCTAGCCCACATCAACTTTCTTCACACCACCGATACCCACGGGTGGCTAGGCGGCCACCGCAATCAGCCATCTTATGATGCCGATTGGGGCGACTTCGTGGCATTTTCCCACCACATGAAGAACTTGGCGCACGCCAACCACCAGGACCTCCTTCTCGTGGACCTGGGCGACCGCCACGACGGCAACGGGCTCTCCGACGCTACAGCCCCTCCCGCCTTGGCGTCCAACCCCATCTTTGCTGCTCAGCACTACGACATCATCACTTTGGGCAACCACGAGTTGTACCAATGGGAGAACACCGCGCAAGAGCTTGAACTGCTTGTTCCCCATTACGGCCACAACTATGTGTGCCTGAATGTGGAAGCCTTGGTCAATGGGCTGTACGTGCCAATTGGCCACAAATTCCGCTACTTCGTGACCCCCATGCAAAAGATCCGCGTATTATCGTTTGCGTTTCTATTCGACTTTCCCCGCGCTAATCAGAAAACCCGCGTCACGACCATCGAAAACGCCGTCTCCGAAAAGTGGTTTTTGGATGTTTTGGACTCCTACTCGCCCGATGATATCGACTTGGTGGTTGTGGTGGGGCACATGCCAGTGTCTCGGAGATGGGCCGAGTTGCTCGTTCTACACCGCGCTCTTCGCCTGCGCTACCCCACCACCATCATCCAGTACTTCGGTGGCCACAGCCACATTCGGGACTTTCTGGTCATGGATGAGTTTCTGACGGGGCTCCAGAGCGGCCGCTTTGCAGAGACCCTCGGTTTTCTCAGCGTGGACCTCTCGCCTCATTTGGCCCTAAGAGACCGCTTTTTCCGGGCGTACCTCGACTTTAGCACCTCCTCTTTCGGGTTTCACGCGGGGACACACGCGTTGACCCTGCTTGGTGCTCGCGTTAAACAGCAGCTCCGAGATCTCCGCAAGCATCTTGGCTTGGACTCAGTGTTAGGCCACGTTGCCGCATCCTACTACATGGACTATGTTCCGCTTTCCCATCCTCACAATATCTACACTATGTTAACAGAGAGAGTCCTTCCCCTGCTTGTCCCAAGAAACAGCTCCTCTGTCTCACTGGGCCAGCGCATCATCATCATCAACACCGGCTCGGTGCGCTATGATTTATACAAAGGGCCCTACACATTGGACACACACTACATTATATCGCCGTTTCAGAACGACTGGGTCAAAATGAAGCTTCCAAAAAGTATCGCCATTAGGCTTGAAGGAAAATTGAATGAAAACGCGTACATTGTGCTCGAAGACGACCGCAGCACTTCGTTGCTGTTCCTTCGACCTCCACACGCCGCCCGACGCTACAGTAAGGCCGATGTTATTGCGAGCGATGGAGACAAATGTGTGGATTTTGATGCAAGGGAATATGTAAGCCCTTTAGAGGAACTAGCAGAGCACAGAGACTGGCCGTTCAGCATGGTGCCTCGGGTGCTTTCCGCCGCCCGGGTCTTTCTTGATTCAGCTCTCTTTCAGACGTCTCGGCTCAGCAAGGGTTATGTGACACATGACGATTTTGGAAGCGACGGCGACGACACGCCGCATAAAGGAGTTGTGCATTATCCCATTCCCAATGTGGTGCTGTCGCAGCAGCTAGTCCTGGGGGACGATTCGCCGGTAGATGTTGTGTTCTACAGTTTTCTCATCCCGAGCGTTACTTGGGCAATCAAAGAATTGGGCGGGGAGGTTCCGGAGTGGAGCTTCTACTCGGATAATTACTTGGGGCTGTTGCTTTCACAGTACGCCGCCTCCAATCAGCTCTAAACATACGCCAAGCGAGAATCTTTGTGTTTTGCATATATAAACAAGCTCCTAAAGGAGTTAGGGAAGGATGTGCGATTTACTCGACATGGCAGCATCCAGATGGCTCCAAAAACGGTGGGCGGTGGCAGAGTTTGGCGTTCAGTAATGTTACTATGAACATACTAGACAAGTGGTGAGACAAGCAGAGTTCGCAGGACAATAGGGCAGCATCCAGAGCATTAAGCATACCCAGGGGTCGGACATTCAAAGACACACGACGCTATCATGGGGTTTGAAGGTAACTCTGTAATTGAAACTGCTAATGACTTCACTTTCGTCGTTTGCACTCACGGCCTGGTCCACCACCATATTGAGATTGAAGCCGTACCAAGGTCCGTTTAGGAACCGGGTGGAAGGTTGTGCAGGAGCCACCAAGTCTGCAGTTTCCCCCAAGCGGGACCGCCCGCTCTCGTCAAAACGGACCTTGCCGTTGGCTATCACGGTATAGAGTCCCGTGCCGGGTATCAAATGCGTGTCAAAAGACGTCATTTGGTGCTGCGTGGACGGGCACGCTAACCACTTCTTTTGGAACTCGAGACGTGCGTCGTTGGAGGGTGGCACGGGAACCAACGGAACGCCATCAATGACTATGGAAGCTGCGGGCTTCAATTGCTTCGCAAATGACGTGGCATAACTCTCCACGGAGGGAAATTGGGGATGGTTCGCTGAGTTGGGCTGCAATAGCTGGAGGTCCAACGAGGCTAGTACCTTCTTGAGCAACGCTTCGACGGGCAAGGCTAAATGTTAGTGGACGGTGCCATGGAGCAGGCGCGCCATAGAGCAGGAAATGGCTACTTACAGGGATCCTGGGGAGCGTTCATGAGGGAGCTTGAGATGGAAGGTGCGTGTGAAGGGCGCATTGAGCGCGGAAGGGGTCCACGTGATGCAGACCACGGCGGACGGCAGGTGATGGCATGCACTGCAGACGACGTAAGGGCGGCCGCGGGTCACGACACCGGTATATAGAGCCATGATGTTCGGGGTAGCGACGTTATTGGGAGCAAGGGTAGGCCTATTACGGCAACATGCGCAGCAACCTTGTGAGCACGTGCATGGAGCGGCGTATATAAACCCAGCGTCCCCCCATGTCACCGGCACCAAACATGCCTAACGGAGAAACAGCTAAAAACATCGCAGTCTCAGTCGCAGGCTCCGTGGGAGGAAACAAAGTCGCAGACAAGCTTCACTTGGGCGGAGCGGGCCATATGGCTTCAGGTATCGCTGGAGGAATGTTGGCTGGTGACGCCAAGAACAAGATTGAAGAGAAATGAGGCAGGGTAGGAGAGGCCTCCAACAAGGAAGGCGAAGTACCTACGTATCTGAATTGAAGCAAACATGCTTGAATGTAATTTGCGGCAAAAGCAGATGACGACATTGACAATGTGCCTCAGGTCGAGGAACAGGAGCCATATATTCATGGCACGGTGGCAATGTGATTGCAAACCATGTGCTGTCTTAAACGGTTATAGAACCAAATACAAGAAACTTGAAATGATAACCATGGGACCGGATATACGGACTGGCCAACGGACACGACCAGCTCTATCATCTTATATACAGAACTTGCAAGAAGAGTGTGTAGTTGTCAGATTACAATACTTCGAACCAACGGACAAACCGATTCAAATAACAGATGCACCATATTATCGTTGTATACAGTATAACACGATGTTGTATACAGCATATCATGATGTTGTATTCTTATCCTTGTAACCTCTGTACTAAACACTTGGAAACCAGTTCATTTTCGTCCGGTTGACCCTTATAGTATTGCAAGACTCTGACATGCAGTACATTTGAAGCAATCCTCCCGGGTTCAAAGAAGATAGAGTTGGGAAAAGTCGTGGTGAAGCACCCCGCCATTTGCCTTGAAAGACTATGCGAGGTACAAACCTTTTGCATCCTTGGTTTGTTTGATTTTGCCCACCATTTTGCAAAGATTTTGGACACTTGCGACACTGCATGCTCTGGAACGTGGCCCAACAACGGCCTCTGACGGTGTCACTCACTCTACACTAGCTTGCAACAATTGGTCCGAGACAGAATCGTGTCTGGCCCAACCAAACTTGCCGAGATCAAAGTACGGTTCATGAAATGCCCGAATAATTAGTCTAGAACTTCCGTCGTAGTAACATTCACGCGGCAAGTAGTGGTGGGGTGGTGCTACAAGGAGGTTTCCGACAAGCTTCATGGGCTATCCACCCACTCCCGATTGCAGGAGAGGCATATCTGGATACCTTCTCGGAATTGATCAGTACAGGGAGCAGCTGGCTGGTGGTGACTCACTCGTGTGGTGCACGCTAGAACGGTCATTCCCACTTCCTGGAGTTGCGGCACCGGCACCAAAACCCGTGCACCGCGGGCCTTAGTGCGACTAGCTTTAGAAAAAAAACCACATGCTCGCACGCATATACCGAAGAGTCGCTCCATTTCTCACAACCATGAGCAGTGAAAGCAAAAGCGTCGATGCCATTTCCAGGGCCGCTGGCCAGCCACTCGAAGCCCCTAAAGGAGCAAAGGGAAAAAAGAGCAAAAAAACCGAAACCCAGTTCCTATTGAAAACCCCGAAAGGCACCAAGGACTGGGCCGACAAGGACATGGTTTTGCGGGAGGAAATCTTCTCCACTCTTGGGTCGCTTTTCAAGAGACACGGCGGTGTAACAATTGACACGCCCGTATTCGAGCTCCGGGAGATACTTACGGGGAAATACGGCGAGGATTCCAAGTTGATTTATAACTTAGAAGACCAGGGAGGCGAGTTGACCTCCTTGAGATATGACTTGACCGTGCCGTTTGCCAGATTCGTGGCCTGCAACAGCATCTCCGCCATCAAAAGATACCATATTGCCAAGGTTTACCGAAGGGATCAGCCGGCCATGACCAAAGGACGCATGAGAGAGTTTTACCAGTGTGATTTCGACATTGCGGGCAACTACGATAGCATGATTCCCGACTCGGAGATCTTGGCTATCACGTGCGACGGGTTGACGGCGCTTGGGATCCACGACTTCAAGGTCAAGTTAAACCACCGTAAGGTGTTGGATGGCATATTCCAGGCGTGTGGCGTCAAAGATGAGGACGTGAGGAAAATTTCATCCGCCGTGGACAAGTTGGACAAATTGCCTTGGGAGGTAGTCAAGAAGGAAATGACGGTGGAAAAGGGCCAGACCGAAGAAGTTGCAGACAAGATCGGCGAGTTTGTGAAGGTTTCGGGATCCATTAAGCAAACTTTGGCATATTTGCAAAGTGCCGAGCTCTTGAAGGGAAATGCTTCGGCACAGAAGGGTATCGAGGAGATGAGTCAGTTGGCGGAGTACGTGGAGGCCTTAGGAATCGCTCACCACTTGTCGTTTGATTTGTCGCTAGCCAGAGGCTTGGATTACTACACCGGCTTGATCTATGAGGCCGTGACTGCCGCATCCGCACCTCCTACCAATGCTGAAGAATTAAAAGCCAAGGCCGCCAAGGACAAGAAGGAGGACGCCAGTGAGTACGTGGGAGTGGGCTCCATTGCAGCTGGCGGACGTTACGACAACTTGGTGGGTATGTTTTCCAACGGAAAGTCGATTCCATGTGTGGGCATCTCGTTTGGAGTGGAGCGGTTATTCTCAATCATCAAGGCCCGTGCGGCCAAGCAGTGGGACCAGCTCTCGCCAAACCACACCGACGTGTACGTCATGGCGTTTGGTGGAGGAGAGGGCTGGAATGGATTCTTGGTGGAAAGGATGGCGGTGGCTAAGCGATTGTGGGCAGCAAGCATCAACGCTGAATACTTGTACAAGGCCAAGGCCAACCCGCGCAAACAGTTTGACGCAGCAGAGAAAGCTGGTGCCAAGTTGGCGGTGATCTTGGGCAAGGAGGAGTATCCTGCTGGAAACATCCGGGTCAAAGTGCTAGGCCAGGGTGATGATACCAACGACGGAGAGTTGGTGGCCGTGGACGACTTTGTGGCCCACGTGCAGGACAAGTTGCTTTCCTACAACAAAGATGGCATGGCGACGGTGACTCTGATGGTCAGAAATTTGTAAATGGGCTACGCAGACAAAAGTCTTGACCAGTGCACTAATGCAAGCCTAAATGCCTATTGCGGATTTAGGCAAGTCAGATCTATCCGATTTGTCAGTGTCTAGATACTAGCAAGTCAGGTTCATGGTCTTGAAGCTTGTATATAATAATCTATGTGCAGTATTGACTATCAGACTTGCAGGCCACAGGGTGGAGCTAGTTCTTGTCTAAGTGTTCCACGTTGCGGCCAGACTTCACGCGGCCCAGTCTCTTGACCCGGCACCACAAGTTATTGATGTCACTTGTGCAGAAGTACCAGATAACGCCACACCATGAGGGAATCTGAGGCAACGGATCATAGAACTCCAGCGCTAATTGGCGGAGTTTGGGGAGCCTCGTCCATGCAATGTATGGAAAGTCGTGGTGCTCGTTATGGTAGCCCACGTTCCACGTCAAAATGTTCAAAGGTCCGTAGTACGAGTAGGTCTCTGGGGGAAGCAACTCCGGGGGCACATTAACCGAGCCGTTCAGCAGTGGCCCCCGTGCGGTGTTGTTGTCATTGAGCACGTAGTGCTCGGCTATGAAGTGGCCTGCACACGGGTGCAACGAGCCCGCCAAAAACGACGACATGATAAAATACAAGAAAGACAGCCAGCCCCAGGCTTTAACTATTGCCACGTCTGCAGCAACCTGGAACAAAATATTAGCCAAGTGCACCCAGGTGAAGCGAATCTGGGTGATGAACATGGGCCGCAACGCATAGAAGAATATCTGGCACACGGCAAAGAACACTTTGCCCAAGACATTGCTGAGAACGAGCGCTTCCATGCGGGTCGGTAAGTCCGTGTCCAAGTAACGGTCACCCATGAACTTGTGATGCAACTGATGATATGGCTGGAACAGCGCCAGATATGGGATTCCGATGGGCAAGTTGGTGAAGATGGCAAAGAGCTTGTTATGGAGGGGTTTTTTGAAAAGCAAGTTATGCAGCAACTCATGGATAGCCAAGAATATGGCCTGGTTGGCCGTGGCACCCACCACGTATGCAAGAACGAAGAAGTGGCCCGAAAGAGGGTATGTGTTCCGCAAGTGGTATGCGGTGAGGAGCTGCAAAGCAACAACACCACAAACATAGTACTTCGTGCAGGGCTCGTGGCCGGTGAGTTTGGTCACTTCGGGGTGCTTGGCCAAGATGGCCTTGCGCCGCTGAGTGTGGGGCTCGTTTCCGTTGGTCCAGTAGAACTCGTTTAGCACATGGATGGGGGCATCTGCGGGCGGGGCACGCGTGGTGAAGGTTTGATTGTTTGACCGGTGGGTAATGTCGCCCATGAAGAAATATGTAGGATATAAGGGGGGTGAATGCGAGGGATGTGGGTATGAAAGGAAATAAGGGAAGGGAACGAGGAACTGAACAGAAACAGAGGGGTGGGTAAGAATCAAGCAGGAACAAGCTGCTGTCCAAGAGGAAATGTTCAAGATGCCTGGTTTGTGCAATGAACGTGGAGATGGTCCGCAAAAGAATGTAGAAGAAGGCCTTTAAAGATAAAACGGAGCTCGAGAATGGGGCCACGCGCATCCCGATGCCTAGCTCTTCCACGTGATGTGCCTGCACATAGTCCCACGGCCGGGTCTCTTAGAGCATAATTGGTCCGCCTTGGGGCATGTCCATTTTCCAATGCACACTCGCCGTTTACTCGGTCTGGTTGTGGTTCATGGGGCGACTCCACAATATTCTTGGTGCAGCTCAAGTGTATACTATTCATAGTAACTTACCTAGTGCTTACTGGCGTGCCTGGTGCTTACTAGCGTGCCTGGCGCTTACCTCGTGCATACCGGCGAAACACATAGGGACAAATTTTATCTTCTGGACACGCTCTTGATCATGGCCTGTATGCCAGTTTTGCCACCGTTCGAATGGTCACCGTTCGAATGGCCACCTTTTGCTCTGACCTTTAGAAGCTATTTGTACTGCATGTACATCATGTTGGGGTTTTGGGGCCATTGCTTCTTCTGTTCCTCCGTGTACTGGCTGTTCATCACTGGCACAGCTTGACTGTACACATAGCCCCCTGGCATCATGGCGTAAGAGTATGGTCCGCCCATCGCCTGCATGGTGTACCCTTGCATCGCATAGGGTGCGATCCCGGGCCCGCCTTGCTGCATGCCCTTGACTGGAACCATGTATGGGCCTGCCCCGTATGCGCCTATATAGCTTCCTTGCTGGCCTCCGATTTGATATGATCCCGGCGCCGAATGCATTGATTGATGGTACTGAGGCATCTCGCTGTATGCCATAGACCCCGTGACTTGCTCCATGTGCTCTTCCCCGTTCATGCGTTGGCCTCGAGGCAAGATTGACGGCCTGCTGTCAAAAGACTTGTCAGATTCCGATACAACGGCATGGCGTTCACCAGAATCTGCTTCAAACACCGCAAAGTTGGGTGCTTCCAAGGTCTCTTCAAGGCTTGCAGGCACTTGTACTTCTGGCCTTTCACTGTGCTCATGCTCGCTGACTACGGCATTAACCGTATTGGTAGAGTCTCCTTCAGAAATAACGTCTTTTTGCGGCAATTTAGGAGCGTGCGATAAAATCATCAGCTCCATTTCCTCCAACGATGATGGCACCAATCTGGATGCTTGTGCATAGCCCACTTCAGTTCCATTTTTATGCTCTCTCTTCTTTGCTTTTCTGGCCTTGGGTTTTATGTTGCTGTCTTGCAATACATGGGGCTTCACAATTGCGGGTTTCTCCATCTCGAAAGCATCTTGTTCGGCGTTGAGTCTAATAACGGGCCCAAACATCTTCCTCACCATGACCACAATGGCCCGTAAACGTAAAATGTTCTCGTAGCGGGTACATTCTGCGGCAATAGCTTTTTGGCGACTATTGGAGTCATGGTGCGTGAGCTCGGCATCCTTTGAAATCCTATTGACCGCCTCGTTATCAAGAAAGACGGGAATTTCCTGGTTTTTGCTAAAATAAGAGCCGCCGAAAAGAAGATCGACATTGCCTGATTTGAACAAGTGGTCATCGTTGAAATCCTTGAACTGGCACCCAATTGGTGTGTAGTCTTTATAGTGGACATCTTCATCGAAGTAGTGGGTTCTGATGGGTGGCTTGTTTTCGTTGAACGCCTCCAAGATTCTGGCCTTAGTCTCCTCCGTATCAAAGTCAATAAGTAAATTGAGAGCATTAAGCAAATTAGTGGTGAATTTGATGTCTTGATGCAAAGAGCCATGTTTGCGGTAGAAAGCCAATATGAACCGAACCACTTGGAGAACGCCCTCGATGTTGTCTTCTTGGATTCCGAAAGATCCAATTCCGCCGATGTAAGCCAGCGCGTACTGTAAGACAAAGCGCTGGAAGTCATTATTAATTTCCTCATTTGGCAAGGAGCTGAAACTGAAGAGAACGGTTAACTGCTCAATTACTAACCGGGAAGATTCAACAAGCGTGCTGGAAGATCCCTCTTTGAGATAGGACAAGAAGTCCGCCTGAACTTTCTGCACATAGAGCGGCCTTTGGAAGGCTTTCGGGTAGAAGTAGTCGCCAATTATGCGTAACAAAATGACGTTTTTGCCAGCTGGGTCCATGTCCTGTCCAGAGCTCTGAATAGCAGTCAAATATGCGTCCTGCAACCATGGCTTTGCGAAGATTGCTGCCAAGTTGTACCTGGGAATGGCGGTGTTGGGGTCTCTTGTGGACTGGGCACGCAAGAACCAAAATATTGCCATGAACTTCTGCCCCAAGGTGTTGCATATGACCCCGAGGTGGTTGTACGGCTCGTGCATAGTAGGGAGAAGGCCAATGCATTTGAAGTAGCAAAACATTGGGAAGAGATAGAGGTCATTCTTCCATTTCTCACTAGCGGCGGATTTTTTCAAGTGCTTGTAGTAGGCAGAAACCGACTTTCCGGGCTCAGCGTAGTTGACGGTACAAGTAGCCTCAGCCCGAGCCAAATTACCCAAGCCCAAGAGACAGTAGAAGATGGCATACGAAAGACTAGAATGGAACTCGGACGAAGAGGAAGACTTATGGCTGATCACGATGTCAAACTCTTTGAGAAAGTCGGAGGGAATCAAGAGGTTTGGGTATTTGGAAAACTCGCGAAGAAAGAAATTGTAAAAGGCTTTTGCAGACTTGAGGAATTTGGAAAAGGATTCATTGAGTTTTCTCATCTCTACCGCCTTGAAGGAATGGTTCTTCAGTCTTTTCGAGGTGGGCCCATTCATCTTGGTACTCTTGGCGTTTGATTTCTTGGCGTTTGAGTTCTCGGCGGTTGGGTCCTTTGAGCTTGGGTCCTTTGCGCTGGAACCATTTTCAGACGTAGACCTCTTGAGCGAGTTCACCAGGACCTCGAATAGCTCGGCGTGCTGGCTCTGATACATCTTGATGATGGGGTAATGGAACGACATCCAGAGCAGCTGCAAGAGGTCAATCAGGGCGAACTGATCTGGATCGACCTGGTGCTTGAGAACCTCAGCATCGCTGTGTAGGCGAGAAAATGAGGTGACATCTTCGAGCACCCACTCCTGAAACTTGCTTTGCACTATGGTGGTGAAACCCAACACCAAAGATTGGTCAACGTAGCGAGCGGCAAGAAATTCAGCAAGCTGGGCCTTTTTCTTGCGGATCTCATGCTCAATTTCGGGCCGCATTGTAGACAGAAGTAGTGTTAGATGAGCCAAAATCGAATGGCCTAGGAAGCTTCAGGAAAGATTCAGAATGACACAAAAACTAATGAGAGCCGGAATGAATCAACTATCAATTTAATGTATCGAGGAAGATCAGACAAAATTCTTTGTGAATGTCAATCAGAAAGCAGCAGACTCGGATTGTTGGATCAGAGTGAAAATGATCGATATTGAATATGAATGAGAACCGAAAGAACTTCTTCGAATAATCTGATCAGAATTGGCTTTTTAAGGGGATCAGAACGGGGTTGTCCAGCGGTATGGTGTTCAAATCACAACCCAAGAAAAGAAGTGGATTCAGGAGGTAAGTCGTGGGGTGGTTGCACTGAATTGGTGGAAAACGGCGCTTATCAAGGGAAATTTGGGGGCGTGCTATGGTATGCCGGTACTTTGGAATAAATTCTTGGGGCGGTTTGACTGGATTCTAGTATGGTCTACCAAAAGGTGATCATTATAGACTAGGAAGAATGTGGCTGAAACTTTTTTCTGCGGCCGACTACGCGCACGTAGCTGCAAAACACCCACGAGCCAAGCATCGCATCACGTGCCGGTCCCAGGGCACAAGGCACAACACCTGAAGGCCGCACATAGTTGGACATGGCCTGGCCTCTAATCCCTGAGCAGTGATGGCAATGGCTTCTTAGGACAACGTATAAACTTACGTTTTATGTGCAGTACTCAGACGGTAGTACTCTTGAATCAGTGTTTATGCCGCTGTTGACATGGACGCTGTTGATACTATTGATACTGACGGTGCCAATAACTTGGGACTTCTATTGACGTCTTGACTTCCAAATCAAGCAGTGATGAACAAACATTGCAAAGTTTACCTTATGTTTGTCATTTTTTAGCAGTACACAAAAATGGGGGAAAACCCCCTAAACTCTCCCGAGCACCTAGATCCGTGTTAATGATGAGTTTGACGAATGGATGCATATATCTTCACCTCTAAAAGACTCATAATGCCTCATATGGCTTTATATTGATGAATTGTGTTGTTGCCTTGTTTGATGCTACCAGGGATACTCAATTGTCGGGATGTAAATCTTCCCTCGGTATACTTGGATCTTTTGTTAGGCGTGGATCTAGTGATGAATCAGTTTAAATACGAAATGTGTTAGATGCTTCATCGGCAGCACAATATTTGGCCACTTTTGGCCTTGGTTAAGATAACCTGTTCTCGACTGCAAGTCCTTGAGTAAAACGTATGGGGTAATACTTTCACCGTAACTCATAGAAATTGTCACTGTTACATGCCCAGCGGTTAGTAAGAGGGTAACACTCGTTTAATTTGGGTGGAATTTTGGGCAATGTGCCGCCACCCTTTCGAAAATCCTTCACAAAATTTCTTACATTCCTCAAGGTGAATTTCCTGGTCTAGCCCTACTAATATACTACAATTTCATGGCCAGAAGAATCCAAAAGCACAGAGCCTCTTCCTTTGGCGAATTCCTTGAGAAATATTCTACAGCAAGAACTTTCTGCCTCGACTAGATTCTCACCGAATTTGCGGAACTATCTCACGACGTTTTGGGTAGCTTAATAAAGGGACATATTAGTCTTTATTAAGCTCATTCTTGATATCTAGTCCGGTGAATTGCAAGGCAAATAAGCTCAGGATATATGTCTGAACTTCTTTACTATAAAGCCTTTCCATTCAATTGATCAGAGGTCAAAGAGACACCAGAGAGTAAGTTAAATGCTGAAAGTTAAAAACGGCACTCGAGATATTATGCCAGTGATTCAATGAAACCATGAGACATCACTCTCGAGACTAAAGGACCTCGATGGCATTATGAGAGATTCATAAAATTTCAAAAATAATGTTCGACACTATGAGAGATTGAAAATAGATGCAGATTTATTGAACTCATGAAACTATACAAGAGAGCCAGAGTAATCACCGCTCTTGTTTCGTAAAGCTATAGTGATTATGATCCGTACAAATGAAGAGATATAATAACCTTGGGCATTCTGACTCTGGATGTGCAAGTAACACTGACAACAAGATACATGAACACGTTGATATGATTCATGTACTTCATGCACCAGCTTGCGCACTTTATAGTCACAATGGAACCCATAACGGGTAACCGTAGAGTCTCGATAGGTGTCCCGCAAATCCATAGATGTCAGCACATGGGACAATAGAGACAACTGTTTCGATGCATACAAAGAAGATGCTCCCAGTTATATGTACTATATACCATGGACGCAGGTATCATACAACAACGGAGACCAACACTAGGGTATTTCTAGATAGGCTGATCACACCTCATGGTTATGAGCTAAGTACAATACTAGATATGATGATCCAGGTAGTACTATACAGAACATGTTGACAGAAAAACCATGGCTAAACGGTGCACATGCCAATGGAATCACTCCAGAATAAGTGCAAAGGTGCAAAAGCCCCAGACCTGCCATGCTCATGCTAGGTTTTTGACGGGAGTAGATTATGCCCATACAATATTCGAAGCGTCCAACAAGCATGACGCTTACTGCTGTGACTGCTGCAAACCTTTGGGTACGCATTTTGTAAGAATTTCTGCATGGTGTTTTGCCTACATGCCGTAGGCCACATTCTTCATGGTCAAGCAGATGTGCAGAGTAGTCTCAGACAAGGGTCTGCCGGGATTTGACGAAGCGGCATTCAAGTGAAGACATCGCAATAGTATACAGAGCCCAGCACATGGCCTGTCGATTAGGAAAGCGGGGATTTTGGCGGCCGATTATCAAAACGGGTCTCTGCGCGTCCAATAAAAATAAAAGGTCTTTGAGCTTCCAATTAAGAAGGCAGTGCCTCTGGGCGGCGGAACTCCAAAACAGAAAGCACCTCCCAGCCGGCTTTGCGGCACATGACTTCCCTCACGGCCCAGCCGCGGCGGCGCATCACTGCCTTCACGTCCTCCGGGTTGTTTCGGGCGCAGAAGAGAACATAGGCCGAGCCCCTGGCACTGAGAATATGGTCGAGGCTGTGCAAGACGCGCCACGTGACGTCCATCCCATCGGCACCACCCAAGAGCGCCAAGTCAAGCCACTGCTCGTCGTGGGCAGCCTCGGGGATCTTCGGCACCTCGTCCGCAGGCACGTACGGCGGATTGAACACTAGGACGTCCACGGCGTGGGGGCGCACCGCCAGTAAAAGGTTCATCTGGAGCACATCTGCCAGGCCGAGGGAACCGGCGTCGGCCATGGCTTGCTTTATGGCCAGGCATGCGGCCGGGTTCACGTCCGTGGCCAAAAACATGGCCAGTGGAAGCACGTTCATGCGGAGAAACGCCGACACGATGCCGGACCCGCCGCCAATCTCACACACCACTGGAAATCTGAGAGCCTGGAGCTGCGCCAGATCAAGCTCTAAGCAATCTAGAAGTAGAAATGAGTCTTCGGCGGGTTCGTACACCCTGGCATCGAGGTCTCTTATGTACGGGGTCGGAAGCATACTGTGTGGGTGCGAAGCCCTCGATGCGCCATGGACGAGGGAACGTTAGAATTACACTGCATGCGAATCTTCGCGCATCTACTAAGCCATTGCACTCAATGTTACAGCCGTGGACCACCACAGAAGTGCTACAATTGAGCACAGTACGCCCTGATTTCAGAAAATCCATTCGCTGTTCTAGTGGGAGATGAAGCCCCTGGATCCTCACTATCATAGGTGTCAGGTTTGAAAGCGCTCCTCACTCTCCAATAAACCCTCCTTTTGACTTGTTTAAAGAAAGTACGCGTGAAACATAAGTCACCAGCTTTCCAGAATTAAGCAGGCTCTTTGCATCCAAAAAACCATCATTTTTTCTCCCTATATCCCTAAGAATGTCTCTTTTTTGTTGGAATAAACCCATCTCTTGGCTTCTTTGAAGCACTACTAACGACTCGTCAGTCATATGGTTGCTCAGAGAACCAGCTTGTCGAGATCTTTAAGACAAAGAAATGTCCATTCTACATCCCCAAGATGAACCCTCTTTTCTCTTGCTTAGACTAACCTTCTTTTACTAGCATTCATAAACAGTAGCATACCTGAATTCAAAAGACTCGACAAGTAAACTAATGGTCAAAAAGAAGTAGCATAAATCGCAAACTAATCGAACCCACCCCGCTCGGCAGTCTCATTGATTGCGTTCACCAGTGTCCAAACCTGCCCAAGTTCTTGAGCAATTTCTTCTTTAGAATGCAGGTTTTGAAATCTAGCACACAACCCATTCATCTGCAAGCCATTTCTCACTCTATATTCATCAATCAATTGCCCAAGCTGTGACCTGGTGATATTGCCAAACACCTGTCTTTCTTTCAAGTGGTGCTCATTGAAGTTTATAATAGCCTTTCTTCTTTTGTAGATGGAAGACACGCCCCTCCATCTTTTGCCATAGATTTTGTCTCTCTTCTCCACTGATGGTTTTCCTGGCTTCAGCACATACCACTCATCAAGTAACTTCATCACAGTATCAGAATCAGTTCCCATTCTAAGTGAAGGAACTGCACTGGAGAGTGCCGTTAAGCCTGGGCCTAACGGTTGGGCATCTTGCTCTGCTGTATTTTCCAATCCATTCAATTGTTCAAGCCGAAGGGCATCGCTTTCTGGAACCCCAGGAACAAGCCCATTGAAATTCATGGTATTTTGGATCAAAGGGTCGATGTATTTGGCATTGGTTCCAGCTACCCTATCGCACACAACAGAAGAGATATGATTAGTCTGATTTATGGCCTCAACAATGGTCTTCTGGTTTTCTAGAAGCACCTTTTGCGAATCTTTAACCTCCTCCATCACCTTTGCTAATGCATCATTCTTCTCAACCAATGATGTGATGAGTTTTACCAAGTTTTCAGTTTTGGAACCTTTACCAAAATCCCGGCCATCTTGATTTTGATATCCTCCATTGACAACCTCACACGATGTGTCTCCCGCGGCATATTCGATTTCTTTTACAAGATTGCCGTCCCTTTCCTCCCGATTAGTCAGTGCCGCTTCTACCTGTTTTCTTTGGATTTCTTCAAATCCTTTAATCATGGCGCTGTACATCTTGTTTACTCCAAATTTGACCACTTCAATGTTCTTCGCAAAAGATGGATCCGAGACATTCGCTGCTGTTTGCATTTCTGGCACCTCAAAATGATCCAATTCTTGCTGAATTCTAAGCAATTGTTCTTTGAATTTAAGAAAATCGGGATCTCTTGTAATGGGGTGTTTGGCAAAAATGCTCTGAGGGGCTCGGTCGACTAATATTGTCAAGTCCTGAAGAATCACCTTCCTGAAAGTCTTCAACATCTGCAAGAATTTTGCTGGGGCAGTATCTTTGTCGACATCTCCGGCATTTTCACCTACCCTTTCAGCCTCGCTGTCTCTTGCATCGACTTTTTTCATCACTGAATCAAGCCAAGGAAAAATCTTGGCCTGTAGAGACTCTGGAGGCTCAATGTCTCGAGGACAATCATAAGGCTCATCAAGTGCAAAACCTCCTGAGAAAAAGATAAACTCCAAGGAATAAGTGGTCAAATACTGCCCATCAAGGATACTTTGTTTCCAATCACCGGCCCTTCTAATTTGACTCAACTCAATTACATTTGCGTCGGCTCGGCGTGCACCCACTTGTCTTTCAAGAGGACTTGCTTTAGTCATGACGACACCAATACTCTCGAGGCATAACTTTACTAACAATGCTTCATGCTTGTAGCTGATGCTTTCATTATTTCTTGAGTTCAAACTGTCGGCAAAAAGGACCTTCACTGGATACCAGCTTCGCTTGTCGAGAAAGTTGGGCCTATTTTTTCCTGCAAGATTCCCATGATCGTCCTCAAAATCAAAGCGATACCAAAACGACATGGATATTGCAGTCACGAGACATATTTCGACGTCCTTGTTGCGGCAAGCACCCATGGAATGAAGCGTCCCGCTTTCATTTTTGGTTTTGCCTTGGGAAGTGGTGAATCCTAAAATCGTCACCGATCCGCGTGCTGAGTCATAATCTCGAAAAGAGATATCCGAGATTTCAGCCAGTCTCTTGTTTCCACCTCGATACAAGAGGTGATGACCCAATAAAATCTCCAAAACTGAATTGATACCATAGTATATCTCCTTTTTCTTCCCATCACCTTGGCCAGTCAAGTTGTACATGTTGATCATCATTGCTTTCAAGTTTGCTATCGTGTAAGTTTCATTGCTGTACACAGCTCTGTGCTCATTGGGAGATTCCTCCCTCGCATTCTCATGATGAATCAGTTTTGTCTCCTTGCAAAAGTCGATAAGATTTTGCAAATTGGGAATGATTTTCATCACACTGACTCTATTGGTTCTCTCCGCTACATCTTTTATACCTCGACACTTGTACAAGGCAAGACAATGATTGAAGAACCCTAACCCATGCTGAAAACCTTCAATGGTTTTTGTTGAGTCCCCCGTGTGGCCCAGTGATGTTCTCTCCTCACTATATTGGCGCATACACTCTGCCATCAAACCCCCTTCGACGGTTAACTGTGCAGGGGTAATTTGTTTCTGAGCTGAAAACTTGAGGTACTGAGAAATAGCGTAGGAGTACTTGTTTCTTGAAGTCTTTTTTATCATTAGAGCCCTAACAAGGGAAGATGGATACTGCAAGATTGTGTTTGCATATTCAAACAAGTCTTTTTCTTCTGGGGTCATTTTGCCTCGGTTCATTATTCTCCAGTCTACATGGGACATTTGCCTACGGAAAATTTTCCCAATGTAGATCGCTGGATACTCCATTTTTTGAATGAAATCAAGCACTGCTTTATCAGGTTCGTTTCTCTGTCTAGGGATTTCATTTGTCATCTGGCCAAAGGTGTTTGTTTCGACTGAGTGCTGAGAAACATCCGGCTGGCTAGAACAATCTGCGCTGTCGCTTAAAAAGTACCTATTGTTCGCCTCAAGCTCTGATTTGTTAAAAGCCCGCTTCGTTGTGAAGGTACTCGGGACCATTTTGACTGGCTTCTGTAGCTGGAAGTTGACAGGCTGTATTCGATATTGTATTTTGTATGAAGCCCTAAGGAATATTCCTCGTTGTTCGAAATAAAATCATAAAGAGCGTTATTTATGGCCGCGATAAGTCTCATTTGGGCAATAATATTGAAAATCTGAGGTAGATAACTATTGGCACTATACCTACTAATTCTTTATTTTTTCATGTCTTTACAGCCATTTCATGTGCTTTCTTATGTATTTTTATGGAGGTTTTGGATATTTGGGTTCAACTCCAAAAAAAACCGCCCATTACTAAAGTCCTTTTCTTCAAGACATGCTGCGAAAATTTGGCAAAATTGGAAACAGCGAAAAAAGGAAAGACGAAAATAGGATAAAAAGTGATGAACATGGAAAAACTGGGTAGTATAATATTGTTGTTGTGCTCCGCGAGCTACCAGATTTTGGCTTGTATTTGCAGCCAACCCACCGCCTATAAGGTAAGGTGTGATTACCGTAATCGATGAGGACTCGCACGTGACCAGGGGCCGCACTTGTAAGCGCAAGTCGTCTGTAACTAACCCCAACATGCAAGTGAAAGTCAAGACATTGACGGGAAGAGACATCCCCGTAGACATCGAGCCCAGTGACAAGGTGATTCGCATCAAGGAGATGATGGAGGAAAAGGAGGGCATTCCGCCCGCCCAGCAGCGCTTGATTTTCAACGGCTCGCAGTTGGACGACGACGCCAGCGTTGAGGCCTCGGGCATCCAGCCGGGCACCTCGCTCCACTTGGTGTTGACTTTACGTGGAGGTCTGACCAGTTAATCCGGGCCTCATTTGGCGGGTGCTCTCTTCGTAAGACCTGAAGGTCCTGGAAATGCAAATGTTATGCAAATATCGAAAACTGCCATTGAGATAATGGACACCCAGAAGGAGGAAATAATTAAAAGATATGGTCAAGTGCTGGGTGATCTTGAACAGTTCCGCCCGTTATTTGCTCCGCCCATTATTCCAGTTCTACTTCCATTCACGGACTTCCACTTCTCAATCCCATCATTTCTCGCCCAGTCAAATCTTTGCGAATACGATTCGGAAAATTCCAAGTGCCCTGTGATTCCATAATTCTTATGGATGCATGCTCGACTGTCCCCACTATTTACCATAATAAATGCCAGGAGAGACGTTACGTAGATCGAAATGAGAACCACAAGCCCATTCCCAACTCTCGATATACTGGCCCCTCCAAGTGTCCCATATGCTCTCGAGGGCTCTTCACGCTCCCGTCTTCCACTTCCTGGCATTGGCTAAAAACTTGCTTAAGTCCGGCTTGGCGTCTGGAAATTCGTATTCGTAAAACACCTGCTCCACGCCATCCTCAATGCTGCGCCGCGCCACCGGTTTGGGTCGTTTGTTCTCCACGGCTTCTGCATACTGATTGGTTCCATGCATCAGCTCGTACTCCTTCCACGAATCTAGAAGCTTGTTGGCACCCGCCCCGTCATTGTTCTTTTTGAGCTGCTTATACCCTTGTTCAAACACTTGGCGGGTTGCACTTACGTGATCGGCGCCCACCTCAAAGTGCATCTCGTGCCCTTGGCCAGCCTGCAACTCGTCCATCTGTGCCAGCGACAAGATACTCGACTCGAGAAGTGCAAGCCGCACCCAACCGAGGGCGTCCGTAGCAAACTTGCGAAGGACTTCACGCGCCATGTCGTAGCGGAACTCATCCTTCAAAAACCCAATGTACTCGTCTAACAACAGTTCGCCTGTTTGCGTGAGCGCGACTTCATAGAGTGCAATCACACGCTCGGACTCGCCGAGCTCTGTTTCAAACTCAATGTAATGCTGGAACACCGACACGGCGCTAGATGTATTGTTTTGCACATCGGAAACCACCGCTAGCTCTGCCCACTTCTCATAGAGCTTTCGCACGCGAGCATACTCCCCAAGCATTTGCTCAAATGCAATGTACAGCTTGAAGATCTTGGGTTTAGGCGCTTTCTGACAGCACTGGCCAATGGCAGCTCCCAACATCTTCCGGTATGCATACACGTCGCCTCCGTTGCGTAATTCGAACTCGGCGCTGTGCAACCACACTTTAGCGAATGAGAAGTTCGCTGGCACCACTGCGCGGGCTTGCTTCCACATGGCTCGTGCCCCGTCAATGTCCAGCATGCGGTATTCGCTGTATAGTGCCCGTTTAATCCACAAGAACACGTATCTGCGCCAGGTGATCAGCTTATATGTGTCTGTGGGCACAGTGGCCACGGCGTCTTGGAGTACTTGCATGCTTTGCTTAAGTCCCTCTGTTTTCTCTTGAAACTTTGCGTACTCCCACCAGGTGTCATAGTCCTGTGCGCTGTTTGATAGCCTCTGCTGATAGCGGAGTCTTTTTTGGATGGCTTTTGATTCGTCATTCTCCATGGCTGCAATATCTAGCTGGTCCAAAAGTGCCACCTTAAAATCCTTGTCGAGAGTTTCTGTCTCGAGCACTTTCTGGTATATTGCCTTGGCTCTCTCTACCTCGCCTTGCGATTGTTCCCAGTTGATCCAAAGCACAATTAATTTGACTAAATCCACGGAGGGATGTGCAAGGTGGCCTTTGTGACCGACTCCATTGGCTGCGGTCCCTGATTCAGAGCTAGTCCCGGGCCCAAATCGACCAGTTCCGCCCGTTCCCTCCATTATATCATCAATAGCGGCTTCGAAAACCCCCCGGGTTCTGGCAACCTGCTCTTCTGTAGCCACAAGACCAGCCTCGTAAAGCGCCCACTTCCGCCACACGTCATACAAGCCCGTCTCGCTCACATACCGCAAGTAAAGGCTGCGCACATGGTCAAGCTCGTTATATCTCTGCTCAAACGATATGTAGGTTTCCCACACGTTCCCGTCGGGTTTCCACAGAATCCATCGCTCGAAAACCAGCCTCACGCCCCGGAAATTTCCTATCGACTCCTCGGTTTGCACGTACATGAACCAAAACTTGTCGACCCTGGGAAGCACACTGACGGCCCGCTCCAAAAGGTTTCTTGCGTGGTTGACGTTTTGATGCAACAATTCAAGCTCTATATAGCGCACCCAAAACGGCACGTGCTTGGCGTCCACCTCAAGCGCTCGTTCCATGATCGATCGGAACCGGCGGAAGTCATGATTATGTTCAAGCTCCCATTTGGCATAGCGCATCCACTGTGGGAAGTTGAGTCTGTTTTTGTTGAGCTGTTGCTCATAGTCTTTCCGCTTCGCTAGCTGAAACAGCCTGAGCTCTTCCAAGTCCTGAATCGTCTGCTGGGGCCGCGCGTGGAGGGCGGCGCGAGAATCGTGAGCATCGGTGAGAATATCAGCCGCTGAGACCTGCTTTTGAGCAGGCGTTTGGGAAGTGACCTGCGGACTGTCTGTGGCTAGGTTTGGCGGTAGGCTGACTTGCTCCATGAAGTGTTCCACGGGTGCAGCGCGAGGAAATGACGCGCGCCCGCCTTGTGAGATGAGGGATGAGGTACAGAGAGGGTCTCAGTTAGATGGTTTAGATAACCGCAATTGGTCATCACCTGCTTAGGGAGAAGATTGCGTAGCCTGGCAACTGCCTGAAAAAAATTTGGAACAGCAGGGAAGTGAACGGGAGTTTTCGAAAAAAGAATGCCTTCAGCCAGATTCGAACTGACGATCTCCTCATTACTAGTGAGGTGCCTTACCAACTTGGCCATAAAGGCTTTTGTTGCGGTGAAAATTTTTAGCTTCTTTATAAAAACAATGTTTTTGGGGACCTGCTTAACATGAAACAAGTTTGGGGACCTGCTCAACATGCAGGAAATTCAAAAAGTTACAAAAACTTTTTTCTCAATCTCGGCAAAGCAGCAAGATTGGCCCTCGTATACGAGTCACAGTCAATCCGTCAAATTCGCACCTACCCAGTACCAATTCTGCATCCGAATAAAGTATCATAGTCGCTCTGTTGCCAGAAACAAAACGCTTGGAAACTCGCCAACACTGTAGAAATCAAAGTTCCAAACCATGGTTGCACTGTCGTCTCTCAACCCTGGGCCAGTGGCTCTCTGCACAGAGCGTCAAGGGCTTAGGCACCAAGGGTAACCAAGTTTCTCATGCCCTCGTAGTCTTGAAAAGTTTTGTAATAAATGCAAACTTCATAGACGTCTCGATGAAAACATTATTTTCTAAGCGGTGTTCCAAACAAGTGGATTTTGTAAGAGATATAGGGATTTGTTGAGTCTCAAGACATATTTCTCCTAGAACATTTATTTCTAAGGTCATGCTCAACATTCCCTTTCTTCGAGACACATCATTTATGTTAATTCTGTTCTAAGCACTAGTAAATCAATCCCCTATTGTGCTATTAGAAGTAATAAGGATTTACTCACTTGAGAGGAATCTCTGGGTAAGATCCTAGCATTCTTAGCCCAACCGAATATTCCAAAAAAATTAGGACATCGTCCCGAAAAAGACCCTTTTATCGAAAACCAATTGAGAAGCTTGAATTTTTGCGAGCACCGGTTATAGCCTTAGGTCACAGAGGAAGTTTAACTGCGACCTATATGACGTATTTTGAAAAAAAGATTCATTTTCATCTGAATTGATATCAAAAAGGCTGTACATTCGTGGTCTTGAAACTTTCCTACTGACTCTGTTTCGTAAGTGGTTGCGTCAAGCTGTAAATGGTTTCAGGGTGGTCTTCACTCTTTGGTACTTGAGATAGCCACGATTCCGGACAAAAAGGGGCCAGCAGCAAAGAATTTCAAATCATGCAAAAGTATCAAATACCTGTATCACTTACCATTGCATTCTTTGAGGAAAAGTTGATAGCTTTGGATACCTGCAGCAAAAGTTAAGGCGACTTGGCATGGGCACATAAGAAACTTCAAGTGTGGTAGTAGGAATAGAACATAGCTTGTGTTCTGCAGGATTTCAGAGTGATCGGTTCGCCATGTCAATGGGTAAACCTCCAAAAGCCAATGCACGCGGATTCATGTTAATGTATTGCACCGGAAGGCCCTCTTAACAACATACGACATAATTTTAGATAGAGAACGAGAGATTTTTTATTGAAGACTGGTCAATTACTTCAAAGAGAATTCTCCAGTTTCGGCATCGAAGGCAGTGTCCCTAGCACCCATAGCGTAAACTCTAGTGACGGCGCTCTCTCTTGGGCAATTATCTATTGAAGCCACAAGGGAGAGCCCAATAGTTGGATACACTCTGAAGATCTCAAGGAAGATTCCCACTAAAAGTAACGACTCAATTCCTCAGTTTGCGATGCGTTTAAGGAATGTGCGATTCATGGCAAAATAACATATGAACATGAAAAAACAGGTTTTGAGGCCAAGTCAAGGAAGATTGACCCAGAGATTCATCCAATCGGAGGAGACGAAAACTTTCGGAAACAGCAAGAATTGAACGGGGACTCACACCTTTCATAGACTTCTTCCCTCACAACTACTCATACAACTTCTCTGCTTCGCGGCAAGTATGCAGTACCAAGTGGCTTCGTCACAGCGGGTGTCACATGGTGCCATTTCAGCCCCACAGTGTAGCTGCATAGGTTGTGTGTCCCCTTAGGCCGTCCTGAATTCCCACCGCCAAAGAAGTGGTTCCGCAGCTAGTCGATGCGGGTCGAAAGCTCGCCTAGTGGCACCAGTGCGCTTCTAAATTTCGGGGTGGGGTCTGGCGAATCCAGTTGTGCCAATTTTGAGGATGAGATACTCACACAGGGCATTGGTTACCTGCTTCAACCAGAAAGAGTTAAAGTTGCTCTGCCCATTTAAGACTGTCAATCTCAGTTTTTGCTCCTCCACGGCAGGAGGTCTGAGCACCTTGTTGATTCCTGCCCTTTCCTTGCTCTTCGCTTACATACATGCAACCAGTAAGATAGATCATGCAAAAAGAAGTAAACATGCAAGAACTCCTCTGAGCATGGACCACAATTTGCTTTGAAATTCCAGGTTAGAACCCGCTATAGGTGGTGATTTGGGTCTGGTAGTGCTAGTGCGGTGCATCTGGAGTGCTTGCTTGCCTATGCTCGTTCGGCGTGACATCAAAGCGTTAGGCCCACACTTGCAACTGTTCAAAAAAGTCGACTCTCTTTTCGGACTTGGCCACTACTGCCACGACTTCGGCCCGAAGTTCGTCCACCATTAGTGGATGCCCACATGCAACAAAGCACGTGGACCCAGCACTGTCATTAACCTCTGTTGCCACGATCTTGCGGAGGTTAGGGCGTCCCGTGTAGAAGGTGACGTGCGGCAACTGCTTATGAAGAACTTTCTCAAGTTTCTCCATGCCAGGGTAGTTTTTGGGAGTCAGGATGTTTCCAAGGAGATGTGTTTTGTCCGAACAGTCTGCAGGCTGGGATGGTTTGGTGAGGAAGATGCTTACTTCTATGGGGAGGCCTGCGAGCAAGCTTAGTTCGTCGACAAACCACAGGGCAGAATGGCACTCGCGAACCGTCCAAAGAAGCTTCACTCTGGGGAGAGTATTTTCCAAGTCACGGGAGGTTCTTCTCTGGGGCCCGCCCAGTTCTTGGAGCCGACGGGTCGGATAGGGGCCGAAGTCTTGAAGTTCAGCATCGCTGTTGTTTCTTTTGGCAACTTCGGCAGCCTCGGCATAAATCCCTGGAATCCCGCTTCCGCCCGCGACAAAAACGCTTGTGTCGTAGCGGTGAGCTGCAGTGGCCTCACCATAAGAGCCCTCCACAGCCACCCGTATTAGTGCCGCATTGCCCATGTTGGACCTTAAGTATGAGCGTAAACGCCTGGTGACGCCATCTTTGGCCTTCACATAGAAGATTATGTGCTGGTTGAACACAGTGTATGTGAAAGGATGCGACTGCCAAAAGCACCACCACTGAAGGAAGTGCACAAAGCAGTGGCCGCCGGCCTCGGCGTGAAACCCAGGCGGAATGGGAACGCAAACCTTCAAAGTGTCATCCTCATAGAGCTGCACCTGGGCCATGGGAAACCCGAAGTTGCAGAGGCGCTGGAGCCGAAAGAGGCGGTCTGCCACCCAGAGGCACACTGAAAAGTAGTAAAACGCCAAGAAGCGGAGGTCCTTCACGTGGAACCATGCGCCAACCATGAAGACAGCAGCTAAAACGATGTGCAAGGCAAGAAACGCCTCGTACCATCTTCGGCGGAGCACCAAGAGGCCCTGCACGATAATCGCGAGCCCGGCGGCCGTGCCCAAGATGCCGCACCACACATAGTCCTCAATGGCTTTCACCTTGTAGATATGATGACTATAGCCTATGGAATGAACCACAAGAAGAAGAACCATCCAACGCGAGATCCACCGGTGGAACATGATAAAGACAGAATAGTCCCAACGCGTAAGATTTTGGAGAAGATTATTTCGGCCGGCAAACAACACCGAAAGCGGGAGAAGGTAGCTGGCTAAGGTGCCGGAGCGCACGGCGTAGTAGCGCATGAAGGCCTGGGTCTTGTTCTTGAAGAATGGGCCTCCGGGCACAAATCGAATATCTCGGAAGCACAAAGCCACTGTGAGGACAGAGAAGGCCGCGAGGATGAGACACTCGGCCCTGGTGGGGGCCAAGAAGTCAAGTATGCCAAGAAAGGGTACTTCGTTTGTCTTTCTGCGACCCGCAAGCGCCGGCAACGTAACTTGCGATCTCCAAACTCGACAATGGCGGCCGGTAAAGGTTTGGAAGACGCTGGGGGCCCAGACTTTGGCCCAATTTCCAACCGCGGCTACTGCAAAAACAACGCCCCAGAACACGACAAGATACCAGCCGTATGCGATGGACCGGTTGTAATTGCCCAAGAACTGGTCATAAGAGTCTCGGAACAACGAAATCATGTCATCCGATAGCCGCACAGGATATCCCACGTACAGCCGTTGAGACGGTGATGAGGACGATTGGATATTGGTGTGGTTGATTCGAGAAGAATCGATTCCCGAAGAGCGGACTTGGGAAAAATTGCCACGGTAACCACCGGGCTGTAAAGCACTTCGAGAGAAGTCCTTTTTTTTCGCTTCGCTCATATCCTCTATAAGACCTGTTGCATTATCATAGTAATGCTCAAGTGCGCGGGAGAAATCATCCATACCCAACGACATGTCCGCCTCTGCATTGCACAAGCCCAAAAACCCCGGGATCTGCTCCGCATGACCAGCATGGAAACAGTACGCCATGGTAGCGAAGGCATTGGAATTTCTGCAGTAGCAAGAGACACCTTTATCGTCGCCACAAAAGTTGACCCGGGTCAAGAGCTGGGAACAGGAATAGTAGGCGATTTTTGCTGGCGGAAACGTGTTGAACGGGGCACTGGTGGCCACCAGCGCCGGAGAATAGGCATAAGTTAAATACACGCAAGAGCCTCCCAACAAATAGACGGGCCAGCTGGCGGTGGTCCAAAGGGGGCAAATCACCAGGAGTAGGAGCAATGCCCACATGCTCAAATTTGGTCACTGTCACTGAAGGGCAAGCCGCAATGTATTTTGATTGGTTGAAGGTGAAAAATAAGGACAAAACAATGGCAGGTAGCTCGAAAAGAGGGAGTCCGATTTGGGACTGGTGGAGGGCTGCCCGAAGGTGGAATCAGCAATATGGAAACGCAGGGAGGCGGATTTTCTGCAGGAATGAGCGAGTCTTTTTGAATACGGATCTCGTCCACACTGCGTCAAATCAACAGAAGCCACAAGGATCGGGCTCTTTGATGCCACAGGCCGGTGAATTTTTAGCGCCGGGGTCGGATACCATCCCATGCGCGCTTGCGCGGGTATGTGCAGGCACACATGGTGCTTCAAGGTCAGCCGGCAGACTTCAGACGCATACGCGCCCACTACATACAAGACCGCGTTTCTTTTGGTATGATGTTCCCACAGAGATTATCTAGATTATCTAAGTTATCTTTCAAAGTTATCAAGATAATCTATCTATACGCCATCCACTCCCAAACCCTTGAAGCTGGGCTGGGCGGCTAGCTAGGGGACTAGCCGGGTCTTCATCTTTGCACTCTCGGGGGCCTGCTAGAAGGCTATATTCAGGCCTAACGTCAGTGTAGTAGTGTGACCCTCTGCCCATAGCATGTACGGGCCAATTTGAGAACAGTGGCCTCCCGGGCTTTTATGCAGGCCCAAAACCAAAGAATTCTCACGAAGCGTGCCCTAACCTAATTTTCTTTCGCGATATGGTTACTAAGCGCCTGCACATAGGCACGCCTGGCCCTGGGCCTCGAATCCCTCCTAGACTATAAGAGTAATGACTCGGCCCCACACCTCAGGAACATTGCCCAGTCCTATCTACCAATTCCGTTGACCAACTTCCACGGAAAAAATTCTAGAGACCAACCCCTCGAGATTTCAATCTAATGTCCTTGCAATCTTCTCGCCTAAAGGAGGACGCGGTTCCCTTGAGCCAAATCAGAAGACCCATTCCTCCAGTGCTAGACCAAGCGAAGATCGAGGCTATGACATCCACGCTTAAAGGCATGCCCGCCGAATCAGCCACCTGCAAACTCGAGAACATTACTGCAGGCGAATTGCCCCCGATCGACGTCTTCCTTGTACGGGAACAAGGAAAGTCGTATTATTTTGCTTTCGGCGGCTGCCATCGCTTCCAGGCGTACGAGAGAATGGCCAAAGACAGCCCGGATCCTCTAGTGAAGGTGAGAATACTCCCTGCCACACGGAATACCCTTAAAGTGTACTTGGGGAGCTCTGTGGACGAAATGTTCGACAATTGACCTGCTCAAGTACCACTTTAGACCCGCCCAAGGACTCTCATATATTATAGACCAGAACCGCAACCTGGATATATCGGAAAGAACCGGTGGTAAATCGGTCGATAAAATATAGTAATTAATATGCCTTTCATGAGGGTTGCAACGAAATCAAATCACTGCTTTTACCAACAGGCATGCTAACGATGAGCGTTGAGAGGTGTCGTTGAATCCACACTACCACGCACTTGTTGGTCTTGAGGCATATTATTGGTGTCTTCCGTATCCAAGCGGGCGAAATTCCGCTTCTCAATTCTGTTCTGCTGCCACGCAATGGGTATCACTGGCAAGTAACCCTTTCGTTCCTCGTAGGCGAGAGAGACGAAAACCGCAATCACCACAAGCCAGTAGAGGTTATAGCCAATCACGCTTCCGTAAGTGGCGCTATTCGTCCAGCCAAAAATAGCCGTGAAAAGCATCCACCCGACTCCATCTTCAGGAAGTTCACCGTTGCAACAATTCACGTGCCAAACGCTAGTGGCGATATCATACGACCCTGGCCCATGGCCCGTCTCACTTACATCAAGACCGTCACAGGCATTAATGAATTTCTGGAGCTCGAAGGTCCAGATGCCCTTGGAGAACAAGCCGGCTGCTACCATGTAGAGAAAGCACGTGGACGTGATCAAAAAGACCCTCAAAGAGAGTGTATTTCCAGACCGGTACAACACCACGCCAACCATTGCGCCTATAGCCATGGCGACTATGGTGGCGTTAAATATCGACCAAATCGAAGTGTTATCGTTGATGCCGATCCCTCCCACGAAAACAATGGCCTCTAGTCCCTCTCGGAGAGTTGTCACAAACGGTAGAAGGAACATGGCGTACCGTTCCGACCAGGCGGCCTGTGAGGAGGTGTATTCGATGTTCGAGTACTGCTTCATCACATGGCCCAACTTGGACCGCCATTTGTCTTGCATTTTGGTAACCCGCAAGATCTTGACGCCCATGACGGAGATTATGACGCTGGCAAGGATAGAGAAGGCGCATTCCCAGTAATGCTCAGCGAGCGCCCACAAATTGTTGCCGATCAAATAAAACACGGTCAAAATGATAGCGCCCACCATAAGGCACACTAGAAACCCACACAAGCCGCCAACCCAGATATGCCACTTGAGCCTGCGGAGCTCCTTTTGACGGTTGGACTCGTCCGATTCATTTGGGGCCGGGGGGTTTGGTTCGATTGCGCTTGGAGGTTCTGTTTTGGGGCTGTTTCTCGGCTGAAGACTTTGTTTGACAAACGCCAAGAGCACGGATATAATGATGGCCAGCTCGATGGTTTCCCGGAGCACAATGAAGAACACCTGCACAGAGAAGAAGTCACTTATGGGTGCCATTTAGAGGGAAGAGAAACTTGAGGGGAACACTGCGCTTTTATACTGGGAAATAAAGGGGCTGCAGTGACTGCAGGGCCGTGTATGTAGGTAAAACAGCTTGCATTGAAAATTGCAATCCGGGAAAAGCGACGCGACCTAAATTGCGCATCGGTTCCGAGGTCATCTACTCGCAGACTCATGACCGGCCATCTAATCTAAAAAATCATCACTGTATGCAGGTCCATATTTACTCAGACAAGGTCAAGAAGTGCAACTCGTCTCTGTGGCAATGCAGCCTGATAATTTGCATGATTCGAGAATAGGAATCATCACCATGTTCCATACATAGGTCCACAAGCATCGATTATGTCCAATCTTCTTCGTCCTGCTTACTGACGTAAGCCGATTTTAGGGAGAGGGAGTTGCAAAGGGCCTTCAAAGATTTGCAGTTCCGGTTATGAATGTCTATTTGACTCTGCCCTGTAGTGAAGCCGCAATGTTTGTTTTGCATCCCAAAAAACCAATTAAGAAGCTACCATGATGCTTAAAACGGCAGTCCTCTTTTCCAACTCTGTTCTTATTGAGCGAAAGTTGGGCTTGATTTAATTGGTCATTTTCTGGGATCTTTTGGTATCTTGTGACCATTCTGGGCGCGTCTCTTTCGGGGTCTCTGATGGCCATCAAGCATGGTCTAAAGAGATAAATGTCGCCTTTGTTTATTTTGGTGCTTCGGAATTCTTGGCCCACCTGGCACTCATGCGCCTTGCTTCAATAATCGGGCCTCACCGGTTGTGGACGGTCGCCAGTTCGAATTTGCAGAGCCAGACGAGACTCAATCTTGGGCATTTTGGCGACATGCGTCGGAGCCGGTGGCGCCAGGCGCAATCGTTTGAAACGCTCCTTATCGATCTCATGACTTTCTTCATATTTCGGGATATCCGATGGTGCAACGGGTAGAGGGTCTGTTTTGAAGTAGTCATGGTCTAGGGCGTCCAGAGCATTATAGCGCTGAAGTGGATCTAGCGTGAGCATGCGACTCAAGAGATCGGTGCCGGAGTCGCCCATGAGCGGAAGAAAGCGGGACTCGAGGGATCTCTTGCATGTCAAGCCAATATTCAAGTCAGGCTTGTTGGGTAGGAGCGAGGCACCGGGCCACGAGGCCTTATTCGGGGGGCCAACCAAGTCGAATATAAGCTGAGCTTGGTTTGCGTCAGAAGATCCCACCAAAATTGGCTTCTTCGTGAAGAGTTCTCCAAAGACGCACCCCACACCCCACAAGTCCACGGCAGTGGTGTATTTGCGCTCTCCCAAAAGCAATTCAGGGGGACGGTACCATCGGGTCACCACGAGTGCAGTATAGTTGCGCTCTCCGCCTCCAGGGCCCCCTCCCTTGACAGGCTTTTTTCCGTGGTATATGCGGGCCAAGCCGAAATCGGCAACCTTTACCACGCCTTGGGGATCAAGGAGAATATTGGCTGCCTTGATGTCTCGGTGCAAGTACCTCTGAGCATGGATGTACTCGATGCCTTTGAGTATCTGGAGCAAGAGACACTTGATGATGGGCTGCGTCATGCTAATTGCTGGGTTCTGCAAGAGCCCCACCAAATCCAGACTCATGTATGGAGAAATGGTATAGAAGGCACCCCTCTGGGTCACCAAGTCCTGGCGAGACGCAGTTTTGGGCTCTTCATGGATCATGCCGATGATCTTAAGTATATTTGGATGGTGCAATTTCTTGAGGATGGTGATCTCTCGGAGGGCGGTTATGGGGAAGCCCTCTTTTGCCGAGAGGTTGATGAGCTGCTTGAGCGCCACGACCTGTCCGGTTTTGCGGTCCTTTGCTTTCTGCACCACGCCAAAGGTTCCCTGACCAATCTTCTTTATGACTTCAAAATCGCTGAGTTTCTGCATATTACGGAAGCGGTTGATGGGCTGTAGACGCCGGCCGGTGGAGGTGATGCTCTGAGGCTCCCGCATGGCAGGTCGCGCATTCGAACTAGCGACTTGCTGGGTCTTGGGGGCGGGCGAACTCATATAGTGTAAGGTGATTGGAGTTGGTCTTTTGTGCGGGTGCGAGCCCGTACACCGCATCCAACCGTGCGGTGTAGAATGTGCAGACTCTCTTTCCTGATCACCAAGAGCTTCCAATATGACTGTGTGCAGGTCAGCCACAGAAGACAGACAAAACTGTAACCTCGAGGATACAGTAGAATGGTGGAAGGGCGGACATAGCCCGTCTATCAACCCTCTTTATGAAGGGGACGGGTGGCCCTTAGGAAAGAGCACTGACCGATATCAAAGAAGAAAACAGCAATGGTATACTGCTGTAAACATAGAATTTTTGAACTGACTGCACCATAAAAGTCCGTGCTTGTTTGAAGCCGGCGAATGAGTCACGTGACGTATACATTTCTGTACACGCGCAACTGCGAAGGTATGCCCGCGTTGGCTGCAAACAAACACCCGTGCACCAGGGTCATTCTGGCACTTTTATTCCCTGCTTGTTTCCCCAACGCTTTGTCCAAAAGATTCCCGTAGTTGTTCCATGATTAAAGCCTAAAATAACACCGCGGTGTGCCTTTAATGGTTTTCAAAGAAGCTTGGCTGTGCTTGGACGTAATTGAAGCCTCACTGATCTGGAGCTCACGTTTAATGATAAGCAGCCGGTGTAGGACAATTCACCGGCGATGTTGATACAAAGCGGAGACTAGAGCATTAGTGTAGGATTTCCAATATACACTATGGGTAGTGCAGAACCCATGAGTACCATTTATACCTGTGATTTGCGGTAAGAGGCGGAGCTGCCTTAAATCCTGCGCAAATCGAGGTCTATCTCTTTTTCATTTCTTATCTTCGAGGTTTAGACTTAAGACGACCAGTGACAGCCTATTAGGTACAACCATAAGGTCTTATTGGCAGCCTTTCAGCAAAATTAGCTGATTTTATGATGGGCTCAAGATTCGCTGGCATCAAAAAAAGGATTGCTCCAGAGTTTGAGAGGCCGAGTCGCCACCGTCTTTTACTGAAGACACCAACAGCTTCTACTGAAGGCATGTGATACAGCTGGTATAATGTCCGGTACCCGCATCAAGTGCATTTGCAACATACACAACGGCTGCGGCCCAAAACACGCCCTCATTCCCTCGGAGCACATATTTAATCTGTGACTCTTTCTGTTTATTGAAGTAATGGGGTCGGTTTCCTGAAGCATCTTCATAGAATGAATTAAAGAAGATTGTTTAAATCAGGAGTGTTGCTACCTCAAGTCTTCGTTTGATAGGCTGTTGAAAACCAGTGGCAGTTGAGAAAGGAAAGGCTGTAACATTGGCATGCCATTGGTTGCAACGCCCATAGGTTGCTGAACCTCTTGGACAGTCTTGTCACTGACTCCGCTCCACAGGCGCTTGTCTAAGAGAGATGGCAAGGAAGGAAGGGGACCAAAGGAAAAGGACACGAGGACGAGGACACAAGGACAAGGACAGAAAGGAAAAGGACACGAAGGAAAAACACTCGAAATTCAATAGAAAGAGTAAGGACGGAAAGAGCGAGGACATGAAGGACAAGGAAAGCAGAAGAGCGGTATGGATAAACTTCAATACAAGTGAGTCATGCTAGATCCATTGAGATGAGATTGGCCGTTTGGAAAGCCTTCTTCTCTCAGATTTAACATGAGGTCCAAACACCGCCAAATACACTCCTCAATCAATGCTCTTTTAAAAAGCCCCTCGGTACAAAAGAAACAACCAACACTGACTGGCTTTCCACCCCAGTAAAATGGCCCTCCTGAAGTGGGGCATAGACAACCACGACCAAGGGGCTGTCGGCTGCCATAGGTCATGAACTAGTACTGTGCAAGCAGGTAGCATTCATTTTCGCCTGGCTTGAAAGAATTCTTGAATTAGTGTACGGGGTTTGCTGATTTGACCGCAAAAAAGATCAGTGTTTCAGAAAATGTTTGCATGCAGGATCAAAAAAGTTAACTCCGAAACCCCGATCCTGCCTCGAACTTTGGTACTTTCGGTTTCCCATTAGTCCCCACTGAAAGATTCCAGGGGCATGGATAACCTGAAAATACGCTGAGCGTGAATTATGGTTGTTGAAATCACACGAGTTGTTGTAGGCTTGATATTGAGGAGCAGCATCCTCTTATGACTATGTAGACTATACTTGGCTAAACCACATCTGAGCGGCGAATGTACTTGTTGAGCCTCCTGGCCTCCTTGGACATCTCGCCTGCCATCTTCACATTGAAGCCCGTGGCCAATACCTGATTGGTCTGTTCCAATTCCAAGCCAGCCACTTCCGGCACGAGGAAGTACACAAACACAAACGAAAGGAAGCACAAGCACGCGAAGAAGGCAAACGTGCCAGGGGGAGTGATGTTCTCCAACATGGTCAAGAACGTGGAAGAGATCACCAACAGGCCTGCCCAATTGGTGGCTGCGGCATACATGCCGCCCACGGAGCGCACATTGACATCAGAGAAGAGCTCCACCCCCATCCACGCCAGGTTTCCAATACCGGTGGCGTAGCATGCCACGAACAACACCATACCAATGATGATCACCACGCCCCAGCCGGAAATGCCGGTGGTTTTGACCACCACCTGCGCCCCCGACCCAAACTTAATGCCGAGGTAATGGAAAGCAATGGCACAGATCACTAGCGAAATGCACATGCCGGGAATGGCAATCACCAAGATGCGGCGGCGGCCCACCACATCGATGATGCACAACGCCACAAGCGTAAACACAAAGTTCGTGGCAGCAATAATGATGGATACGGCCGTAGGGTTGTGGAAGCCGATGGTCTCAAAAATCGTGGTGCTGAAGTACATCAAGGAATTGAACCCGGTGAACTGCTGGATACCCTGGAGCCCGCACGCCAAAATAAGCGCACGGAGATTGCCCGGGTTGGTATGGATGACTTTGATGGACCGCAAAATCTGCGTGAGGGGTTTTCCCGGCACGGTGGAGTTGGAGGCCATCATGTCCAGCACCACGGCTTCGGCCATCTCCTTGGATGCGTTGCTTTGCGTCTTCATGTACACCGCCTTGGCCATCTCATAGTCACCCTTAATGACATAGTAGCGAGGCGTGTCCGGCAAGAAGAAGAAGAGCACCGTCTGCACCACCGCAGGCACCATGCAAAGGCCCACGGACACTCTCCAGCCATGGGCCACGCGCGTGAGGCCCCAGTTGATGAAGTACGCGATCAATTGGCCGCCGGTGATGAAAATGCAGTTGGTGACAATGAGTCTGCCCCGGTACTTGGAAGGAGCTAGCTCACTTAACATCAAAGGCGCGATCAACGACGCAGAACCCACTCCAAAACCGAGGACAAATCTGCCTGCGATCATAGTCCACACGGTTTTGGCCACGAGCTGAATGATGGTGCCCACTATGAAGAACGCGTTGGAGCCCAAGAGCACTTTCTTGCGTCCGGCTAAGTTGGCCAACACGCCTCCCAAGATAGCGCCAAGCAAAGCGCCGAGCGACGTTGCTGAAGTGATCAACTCCTTTTCACCGGAAGTCAAGAGCTTATTCAGCAAATCTGTTCCCACCTGCACCAATGCGGCGGAAATGTAACCTGTGTCATAGCCAAACATGAGGCCGGATATGGACGACGCTAACGTAAGCTTTATGACGAAGCTGTTGGGCGCAATGTTGGACAGCACAAGCGTGTGGCCGGTGGTGGAGACCGACGAGCTCTCCACATTTATGACCAGAGGCGGGTCGAGAGTTTTGATGCCAGAGACGGCGTCTTCCGAGCTCTCCACTGATTGCAGCATTTGACAGTGGATGAGAGAATCGGCGCTGGATAGGACTTAATAGGCACTGGCACTAGATAGGCACCAGAGGGAAAGGCGGCAAAAATCGAGGTTTTTGCGGCAGCTCGAAAGGTTGGGAGGGAATGAGTTTCAAAGAAAAGGAGAGAAAAAGTGTTAGGGACGGTTAGGAAGGGCGCACATTGCTGTTTATATAGAGAAGAGCCGTCCCTGCACGCGCGCTTGGGTTTTCGGCGGATTTCTCCCAAGCGGGGAACTCAGCCAATCAGCACGCGAAATTCGCCGACAATGCGTGGTTTGTGCGGCGAACTCGCCGAAGACGGACTGCATACACGCTCGGTACTTGAGACATGCCGGTGGTTCCATAGATGCCGCCATACAATGCCAACTAGTGATATCCTTTTGAAATCTTTTCGGCACTGCAGCATCAGCCCACATTGCAGGTGTGGGGTGTAAAATATGCTGCAGAGTCACGGGTGTGCGGAGACACGGACATGCGGAATCTGCGCTGTGCATGCCGGAAAGCTTGGCTACTGTCAGATTATTGATTGCTCTATGTAACTATTTTCTAGGAGGGTTCCAGGTGATTTTTCTGTTCTTGATTGGCTGCCACTTGAACTTCTTCACCCAGACCGAGAGCAAGTACAAAGAGGAGATCACCACAATAGCCTTCAAGCCCCACTTCTTTCTGTCGTCGTGCTCAGGCTCAGCGGTCCAGTTCAAGAAAGTGGTCACATCCTTGGCCATCTGCGAGGTGGTGGCAGGCGTGCCGTCTTCGTACTCCACTAAATCATCAAACAACACTCTGCCCATAGCAATGGAGCCTCCAGGGAAATATGGGTTGTAGTTGGAGCCAGGGGGCAACGAGACACCTGCAGGAGGCTCTTCAGGGTAGCCCGTTAACAACGAGAAAATATAGTCACAAGCTCCGTGCCTGGCCTTGACAATCAACGACAAGTCAGGGGGCAATGCACCCTGGTTACCTGCTCTGGCGGCTTGCTCATTTGGATATGGGCCTTGCATGTAGTCAGCCAACTTACCTGGTCTCTTTCTAGGATTTCCTTCGTCATCTGGCTCATCGTCATACTCCAACTCTTCTGCAAATGCCTTGGCCTCACTGGTGGTGTGTGACACTCCCACCAAGTTTCTCCAGGCAATTCTGTCCAAAGAATGGCATGCAGCACATACCTCACGGTACACCTGGTATCCTCTTCTGATGGAGGCGTGGTCAAACGTGGAGAACATGCCATTGTGGGACCATCCATAAGCAGGTGGATGTAATCCATGCTCGGCGGCGGTCATGGCGCTGGCGGTGACGGAGTCCTGGTACAACACATAGGAGGCGGATAAACCGGAGGCGGTGGCAAAAGCAGCCACGGCCTTTTTGGCCACGGGGGTGGCTATTCTGCTGCTGAACATCGGCGGCTATGGGTCAACCTCGAATCACGGATGGATGTTGAGGCGTCGGATCTTCCAATGCAATGACAAATAAGCAGGGGTGCTTTATTGTATTAAGGGGGGGAAAAAACGGCGGCGAAGGCAAGATGCGTAGGTGCAGACGACGTCGAATTCCGCTGGTTTTCGGGGGTAGATCCAGAGAAGGGCTAGGTTTTTTTTTGCGTGTGCCTAATGTAGGAGTGTTTTTCAAGTTATGTCTAAGCGGAAAAGAAGCGGTGCCATTGGCTGGGGCGCTTGAGCCGCGCACGCTTTTCGCACTGCTGCTCACACCACTCGCACCTCCGTACACCTCATCTTCGCTACTGCATTTTTGTTGAATGCACTACTGTTCACTGCACTTCCGTTTGGTATCACTGTATCTAGCTCTGTTTAGACTGTATGACAGTTCTGCCACCAATGACAGCGCTCGTTAGACATACCTTCGCGCGCGAAGCGTTACTAAATCTCTGTACGTGTTGACGGCGCTCATTGGCCCTATGTCTATTAAGTGCTTACCGCCGACTCTATTCTTTTAAACGCTCTGCAAAGCTTGCTTGAAATCCTGCAACAAGTCCTCAGTCTCCTCAATACCAACAGACACTCTGATCAAGTCATCGTAAACGCCGTTCGACTCTCTCTCTGCCTTGGGAATACCTCCGTGCGTCATGATAGCAGGAACCTCAATCAACGACTCGATACCTCCCAAAGACTCAGCCAAAGTGAACAATTTGGTGCTGGAAGTGAACTTTGCCGCGGCATCGGCCCCGCCCTTGATTCTGAAGGAAATCATGCCTCCACCCAAACCGTTTCTGTGCTGCTTGAGCACCACATTGTGATTGGGGTGGGTTTTGAGACCGGGATAGTTCACGCTGATGATGGACTCGTGGGTGCTCAAGTATTCGGCAATGGCCTGTGCGCTGGAGGATGCTTGTTTGACCCGCAAATGCAAGGTCTTCAAGCCGCGGTGGGCCAACCACAGGTCGAAAGGAGATGGCACCGAGCCAATGGCGTTCTGCAAGTACCGGAACTTCTCGTGCAACTCATCAGAGTTGGTGGCCAAGACTCCTCCCACGACATCGGAGTGGCCGTTGATATATTTGGTGATGGAGTGAATAACCACGTCCGCTCCGTGCACCAAAGGGTTAGAGATGTATGGCGACAAGAACGTGTTGTCCACAACAACAAAGGCATTTTTGCCGTGCTTGGCGTTGTGTGCCTTGACGAGTGCTGCGACCTCGGAGATGTCCGTCACTGACAAGGTTGGGTTGGAGGGTGTTTCCAACCACACCAAGGCGGTTTCGGGGCGCAAAGCCCCGGCCAAATCTTTGGCCAAGTCTCCCACGAACGAAACCTCCACGCCATGGGTGCTGGCTACCTTGGTGAAGTATCTGTGGGTGCCGCCGTAAACGTCCCCGCCGGACACAACATGGGAGCCTATAGGCAAGGACTGGAGGATCAATGCGGTGGTGGCGGATCCGGAAGCCAAGGCGGCGGCGTATTTAGCCTTCTCTAATGTGGCCACGGCCTTTTCAAAGTTGTCCCTGTTTGGGTTGGCGGACCTGGAGTATTCGTAAATACCCAAAGGCTTGGAGGGCTCGCTCTGGGCAAAGGTTGTGGAAAGCGAGATGGGCTCGATGACGGCTCCGGTGACAGGATCCACAGGCGCACCTGCGTGGATGGCGTTGGTGCCGAAACCGTATTGTTCAGACATTTCAATTGAAGCGAGGATGAGGTGAAGGTTGGTGTGTTAAAAAGAGCGCTGCCGACGACGGGTTATATAATGGAAAATCCACAGCAAAACGCCTCACCTGTGTGAAGCCATTGCCGCGCCGCGATGAGCAGAGTGCATGCAGAAGGTTTTCGAAGCGACATGACTAATGCATAGTGAGGCCGCTCCGAAACATGCCACACCAGCTCCGGCTGGCTCGTTTGGTGAGGCCTCATGCATTGAGCCACTTCATGCGGTTTGCCCGGTCACGTGAAGTCGTGCAATCCACTTGCTTTGTAATGGTCCAGCCACTTGCTCTATAATGGTCAAGCCAGTAGTCTTTCAGTAGGTGGCATGAGTGCGCTCTGAGTCGGCAAAAATCTTGCGACATACTGTGAACAGTAAGCAAGTGTGACCGAGGCAGACGAAACCATGCATTGACGATGGCGTAATGTACTCGATTCGCAATGCAACTGATCATTTATGCCACCAATAAAAATGGGGACCGAATTGTAAGACCAGCCCATCATTCCAATCAAAAATTCCCATCCACCATTGGACCAGCCTACTAGTCTTTCACCAACCAGAAGAGCAACTAGACAAGCAATAAGACCACTGGACCGTGGGGGACCAGCAACCAGACCTGCAATTAACCCTGTAAGTCTAGAGCCAGGGACAGAGCCGTTTCTACAGCATTGCAAAACTCTCTTCGGAGGAATGCCGGCGTCACCTGAAAGCGTCATCTCATAAACACTAGATGGACCTAGACGCGGTTCGCGACTCCTGATTCTAGGGTGGATCTGATAGTGAATTGTCTCGGGACTAAGGGCAAACGCGCCTCTTTTGTAGGTTACACACGCGAGGCTGCAAACCCCACGCTCACAGCCAATAACAGCAACTCCAAACATTTCAACCTTTTATTTGAGGGACCTAGAATGCGTCCGAAATATCTAGCCAAAGAAGTCAAGCAAGCGAGCCCAAAGAAGTCAAGCAAATCAAGCAAGTGAAACATTCCGCAATCAAGCAAGTGAAACAGTCTGCTTTCAGCAAAGTGAAGCAGTCTGCAATCAGACAGTAATGGATGTCCCAAAAATTGGTTTCGCAGCTCAGTCAGTATTAATGAGCTACTACGATCATCTGACCACTTTCAACTTCTTCATCCAATGACAAGTCAATGCTGCAAACAGGGTGCCCGAAGTGTAAATCTTTCGATAATGGCGACTTGACTACATATTCAGTTTTCCTGCGATGAATTGGTACTACCTTTGGTTCCCTGTTGGTACTCCCAGTTTATTAAACCGTCCAGCCGCCCATTGATACTCCTTGATGTTCCACCTAAGTAATTGCTTAGACACACCAGCTTGGTCCTTGAACCCTAAACCTTGTTGAGCTTGTGATACTCAACAAGGCTCGCATCAATTCGGGCAAATATGTGAAGAAGCAGCGGCAAAAGAGGCTGGTATCGCCCTGGTCAAGGCAGTATCAGGCTTTCTTTTACCAATGCCCGCCATTGGTGCTAGTTCCAGAAGTGCGCGGCAATCATCAAGTGGAGGAGGCCAAAACTGCCGCGATGCATAGGCACACTTGGCTGACCGACCACGGCCAAGGTAATCAAGCTATCCTTATTCAAAGTCAGACTGCGCATGTTGGATTATCAATAATCAAAAAGCTCCGGCCGCACCCAGCCAAGGGGTTCAAACTAACCCTGTGGGAGCTTTCTCACGCGCTTATGAATTACCCCAATGGCGTCCGGCTTTACCGGAGTATGAGAAACATCAAAAAATTCTTGGCATCACAAAGCTCCCCAAGACGCTAGCGCATGGTATCGCTGAAAATAAGCCACACTTTACGCGGATTTGTTGCTAAAGCAGTCAAACTTGATAAGATCAAAAAGACACCTGGGCAACGTAAGTGACAGAGTTGATAATATATATGGTGCTGCTGGTGATTCTGATGGCTTATGCAAAATTCATGGTGGTGTATCGGGAAATTATGGCAGTAGTCTTGCAACAACTAAGATAATATCTGAAGAAGCGGGGTCAATTTGGAAATAGCGACGCCAGGAGTTGTGCATTTTTACTCGTGGTGATAGGCAAGCGAAAACCAGCTTGGCGGTGAAGCATCATAGCTTCATCAATAAAGCTGATCCAAATATCCTTGGACCAATATCCTTGGACCATTACAAGATACGTGTCCCCGGGACCGCTACAAGGGCCAAACCAAGTCTTGAACAATCCTCGCGATAAGTAGATGTGACTGCGATGCAAGTGAACGCCAAGCATTGCCTGGGGGCTGGCGCATTCGCTTACACTGAAGTAGCTGGAGGCTCGACAGGAAAAGAGTGCGGCCGAAACACCCAAGAGAGCGTCATTGTCGCGGACCCGCACCGCTCGCATCACGTGGGCACGTGCTCATTATTTTCTAGGTCATCTATTGGGGCGCTGGTGCTGGTCACTGCTTGTGACCTCGTGCGCGCACCATTCACCGCCTTAGCACAACATGAGCTCCATGCATGGTGCAGGCGCACTGCCCTGCACGGATCGCGACAGACGCAATGAAGGGCGGCGAAGTTAGTGCGGCGCTCAACCCTGCTACGGGCTCACCCTCAAGTCACTCAAGGTGAAGTGCCGCATTACCAGCCCACGCCATCCACGCGGGTCATTTCCCGCTCAGCCTTTGCCACCCGGCCGCAAGTTCTAGATGCGGGGCCCCGCCTGTTTTCCTGGTCTAACCACGCCTAGTCCTGGCTAAAAGTGTCTCAATAGCCTATTGCTCTATACAAGACTGTGGTGGGATTGCGCCTATTCTAGCGCTGGCCTTAGCCAATCGCGGTAACCCCGGAACACCCCCCCACGCGTGCATCCCCCGTTGTTCCCCACTCCTGAACGCTCTGAAACAACATTCCGGTACAAATTCCCTGCTCGTACTAAAGACGTGCAACTCCCGGCATGGCTTATCAGTGCGACGAATGTCTTGGCGTGTCCAATTTTTGCGAGGGCTTAGGCAGCCCTCAGATTGCGGCCTTGCGTTCGCGGTTGCAAACGAGGCTGTGTCGATCTGCAAGGCGGAAAAAAAAGTGGGATATCGATACAGCATTCGCCGTCCAAAAAAGGGAAAAGCTTTATATACGGGCTGTTCCAGCTGCAGCCTTCGATTTTGTCTCCGCAACTCCTCCCCTCCGAACCTTCCCTCCTCCAGACACTGCATTTACTTGCATCGAGCCTTGAACCTCCGGGGCCTCTCGTATAACGTGCCTTTTCTTCCAACCCTAGCTCTCTTGCTAGATCCGTGCATCCCTTTCCCCCGTGTCGAAGTGCCCGTGGTGCCTTTAAACTGTGACCTCTGGGTTCAAGTATCCTTTCCATAATTTCCGCTTCGCCCATGTCATTGACCGTTCCCAGGGACGACGCCTCGGCCTCGTCCGACTCGCCTCTTCAACCATCGTCGTTGCACTTTTCTCCTGAGGAACTCACAAGTCTTCACGACCCCAAGTCGCTCCGAAGTTTAAAGCAAATGGGCGGCTTGGACAAGTTGGCTGCTGGTATCGAGTCCGACACAAGCCTCGGCTTAAGCGACCGGGACCACGACAAGAGGGTGGCCAAGTACGGCAAGAACCAACTCCCCTCGAAGAACTCAAAGTCATTTTTCAAGCTCTGCTACGAGGCCATGAAAGACAAGGTCTTGATTCTTTTGACCGTTGCTGCGGTGGTGTCGTTGGCCTTGGGGCTCTACGAGACCTTTGGTCAAGAAACCCTCTACGATGATGAGCACAAGCCTATGCCCAAAGTGGACTGGGTTGAGGGTGTTGCCATTATCATCGCTGTGGTCATTGTGGTGGTAGTTGGCGCTGCCAACGACTACCAGAAAGAGAGACAGTTTGCCAAGCTCAACTCCAAAAAGGAAGACCGTGAGGTGATTGTCTTGAGAAATGGAAACAGGCAAATGGTGTCGATTTACGCTTTACTTGTGGGAGATGTGGTCTCGCTCGAAACCGGAGACGTGGTTCCCGCTGATTCCGTGATGATTCTGGGCGAAGTGGAGTGTGATGAGTCTGCGCTCACTGGTGAGTCCAATACCATCAAGAAGAAACCAGCCAAGGAGGCCTTGGATTACTTCGACGAGACTGCTCTTGAAGGCCAGGACCTCGGCTCTCAAAACACAAAATTTAAGGACCCATTCCTCATTTCCGGCTCCAAGATTCTTGAGGGTGCAGCCACAGCCATGGTGACCGCTGTTGGCGTCAACTCCATTCATGGAAGAACCATGCAGTCTTTGGATCAGGAAGCAGAGGTCACCCCATTGCAAGCTCGTTTGGATAACTTGGCTGAGGGCATATCCAAGTACGGATTCTTGGCTGCACTTATTCTCTTCGTTGTGTTGTTCATCCGTTTCTGCGTCAACATTGCGCCAGGTGGAGCTCTTAATGATAGGCTTTCTGCCGAGAAAGGCAAGGATTTTGTGGATATTCTTATTGTTGCCGTGACTATTGTTGTTGTAGCGGTGCCCGAGGGTTTACCATTGGCAGTGACCTTGGCCTTGGCCTTTGCCACTACACGAATGGCTCAAAACGGAAACTTGGTCCGTGTGTTGCGGTCCTGTGAGATCATGGGTGGAGCTACTGCCATCTGCTCCGACAAAACAGGAACTCTCACGGAAAACAGAATGAGAATTGTGCGTGGTTACACCAATGATAAGTTTATGTTTGACGATAGTGCAAATTCCACCACCGTGCAGTCGGTGGACTTCGCAGCTCTGATCCCAGAGAAGCTTAAGGTCTTTATCTGCTCGAATATTACTATCAACTCCACTGCCTTCCAAAACCTGGACTACGATGAAGTTGCCGACACGAATGCAATGGCCAAGCCTAAACCACGGTCGTTGTTTTATCATCTTTTTCACAGCAAAAGCGCGCCCGCTCTTCAAGTGAGACAAGAGCCTTATTTGGGCAATAAGACAGAGTCAGCGTTGTTGATCCTTGCACAGAAAGCCTTCAATCAGTTCGACGAACGCGGTTTGGCTGAGCAACGCTTGGGTGCCAAAATCGGCATAGTGCAGGTGATCACCTTCGAAAGTTCCAGAAAATGGGCTGGTGTGGTGATGAAGATAGACAATGGGTTCCGCTTTTATGTGAAGGGAGCTGCTGAAATTATTTTCAAGCACTGTGCGTACCAGCACAATGACAAGGAAGCCTTCAAGATGGGGCGCTCAGACAGAGAACAGGTTCTCGAGAAGATCGATGAGTACGCCAACGATGCCTTGCGTGCAATCATGTTGGCGCATAAGGACTTTGTTGGCATAAGCACATGGCCTCCTGCGGACTTGGCCGATGGCCAGAACCCCAACCATGCAGACCCAGCCAAGTTGGTCGACGTGACCGCATCTTCGCACAAGTCAGACACAAAGCTCACGATGGACTTATTGGTGGGAATCCAAGACCCTCTCAAAAAAGGTGTTCCTGAAGCCGTGATGCAGTGCAAGATTGCCGGTGTAACCGTGCGGATGGTTACTGGTGACAACCTCACCACCGCCAAGGCAATTTCAAGAGGCTGCAACATCCTCACACCAGAGGATTCTTCTAACGAGTACGCATATATGGAAGGCCCTGAGTTCAGAAAGTTGCCAGTGGAAAAGAGAACAGCCATCGTTCCCCAGCTCAAGGTGTTGGCCAGGTCATCGCCCGAAGACAAACGCATTCTTGTGGATACGCTACGCAAGCTGGGAGAGGTAGTGGCAGTGACGGGAGACGGCACAAACGATGCGCCAGCGTTGAAGTTGGCCGACGTGGGATTCTCCATGGGAATCAGTGGAACCGAGGTGGCGCGAGAAGCCTCCGATATCATCTTGATGACCGACGACTTTACGGACATTGTGCAGGCCATCAAATGGGGCCGGACAGTCGCCGAGTCCATCAAGAAGTTCATCCAGTTCCAGCTAACCGTCAACATCACCGCATGTGTTCTTACGTTTGTGTCGGCGGTGGCATCTACTGACGGCCACTCAGTGTTGACTGCAGTGCAGTTGTTGTGGGTCAACTTGATTATGGACACGTTGGCAGCCTTGGCCTTGGCCACTGACAAACCTGACGATGCTCTCTTGAAGCGCAAGCCCGCCGGCCGCACTCAGCCTTTGATCAGTGTGTCCATGTGGAAAATGATCTTGGGCCAGTCCACTATGCAGTTGGTCATCACCTTTGTGCTCCATTTTGCGGGCAAGCGCATCTTCTTTGGTGATGGCCCCATCGACAATCATCAGGAGAAGCAGTTGGGTGCAATGACCTTCAACACTTTCGTGTGGTTGCAGTTCTGGAAGTTGTTCGTGACCCGCAAGTTGGACGAGTGTGCCGATGTTCGGACAGTCCGTGGACGCATCACCGCGGAAAACTTGAACTTCTTCTCGCACTTGTTCCGCAACTGGTACTTTGTGAGCATCGCTGCGCTCATTGGTGCCATTCAAGTGTTGCTTATGTTTGTGGGCGGCGCCGCGTTCACCGTGGCCCGCCAGACTCCGGCCATGTGGGGCACGGCCATCATCGGAGGAATGATCTCGCTTCCCGTGGGAATGGTGATCCGTATTATTCCAAACTGGTGGGTGTCGACCTATTTCCCCACGCGTGCATTCAACACCTTTCTCTACTATGTGGGATTCTCATGGTTGAGAAAGAAGAATAGAGACAAACGCTCGGCTGATGATGCGGAAAAGACAATGGAGAGTTCCGATGCTCTGGAGCAACACAAGGTTTAGACTACTGCGCATCATGGGTATGTGCGTACCAATGTATTACTTTAATCACTACTGTATGAGTTTCGCAGTCTGGTCAAAGAGCAGACTGTGTTGGACACTGTCCCGGAAGGCTGCTTGCCAAGGTCCTGTTAAACGACGCTTCCGGAAATTGCTTGTCCACGTTGTATGTTGAAGGCGATTCCAATGCAGGCTAAACTGAATTGACCTCATCGAGATCTATTTAAGTTTAAGGCCCAAATTGAAGTGATCGAATTTTCGATTGATACAATTGTGCATTGGAAGGCTAGCGTATCTATCCCGCACAGTAGTTCCAGGCAGGTACAGAAATTGCACACACTCGCATGGGGAAACAGAAGACCCGCTAATCGAGTCTACACCCCACGAATTGTTAACTGGGATTCAGCCAGCTCGAAACTCGAGCTTCCAACGCTTCAGGCCTATCTCACACTGGAGGTCACTGATTCATGGACGTCACAGGCCGAAAGTCACTGGCGAGATGATCGATTCCAAGGTCTGAAGCGAATTTCAACATTCGAAACCACCACAAAGTATAGGCCAAGGAAACGTATCAACACCTCGCACCTCCAGTTCACATACGTAGCGCTTCGATTGAGCGTTGGGCGGCCCGTGCGTGAGGTCCCTCAGCATATTCCTCAAATCGAGTACCACGTCCATGGCTAAATATCGTCGAGGCGCATGATAAACTTGGAGTAAGCGGGCCCGAAGCGGGAAAAAGGCTGGAACATGGGCACCCACGCCTTGAACTCGGAGATTTGCGACATGACATCGGCCCTGGCTTCTTCCAGCTCACGGGCCCGCGCCTTGAGGCTATCATGTAGACTCTGTAAGGCCTCGGCAAATTGCCTGTCTGAGACTAAATCGCCACCCACCATCTGGCGGGCCTTTTGAAGGCAATCGCACACACTAAGGATATTGGCTTTGACGGTTTTGAGCGCAATAAGTGAGTGCACATGGCGGTTGTCCTGGGTCGGCAACGCGCTCCGGACCAGAACCACGTCTCCCTGCAATGTGTCGACGGAATTTCGAAGGGCATCCACATAGTATTGCAAGCGGCTGTGATCATTAGCATCGGGGGTAGCATCGGTATGGCCCATGGTCGAAGATGCTTTTCGGAGCTGCTGTGTTTTGTCGGCCAACTCCCGGAGGATCTCGTTGGTGTTGTACTCCAAGTGTGTTATGAGATCTTGCGACTTGTTGCTTATATGCGCTAACTTAGAAGACGAATAGGGGTCTTTTTCCAGGCCGATGAGGGACGCATGTAGGGCGTTGACGTAGTTTTCGGGGCTGAAGTTGTCCTGGAAGAACATGCTGAGTACATCCTGCTGCACTTGCGCGTTGGCCGTTTCGGAAGTGGCAGACGCGTCGGGGATATCAGAAACCTCGGGGACAGTAGTGATACTTCCATCAATGGAGGCGTTAGGTCCGGCACTGGGCGCCGGGGATTTTGCGCTTGGGGAGGCCATGTGGTGCAACTTGAAGATGAGAACCTGACAAGTGGAGCAGATCCGTACACCCGCGGGGAGGACTTGCGCGCTAGGGTGCACGCGGGCGCTCCAAGCAAAACTATCATAAGTTGCGCACTGCGGAACGGGGTATAAAGGAGTGGGAGTAGCATGAAGTATTTATTATAGTATAGAATAGAGGGCGGACCCGGGCGGAGGGGAAACAGCAATCACAACTTTGGTCTGGGGTCAATGGACTTGAACACCGACTCAATAGCAGTGGCCTTCATCATGTTACCCTTGACCTTCAACTTTCCGTTCATGAACAATTTCTGGCCATTGGCCTTACCAGAGGCCAACTTGACGAAATCAGCATCCTTCAACAACAATTGCACATCGCTCTTGGGAGGTGTGTCAGCCTTGCTCACTTTACCTTCCTTTTTCAAGTCCAACACCCACGATTGCTCCTTGCCTTCCTTGTTCTTCAAGGTGATGACAATGACGGCCTTGACCCCAGAAATGGCCTTCTTCTTGATGGCGTCGTCTTTTAAGCCGTCGCCCAATTCTTGGAACAAGGTGGAAGAGTTGAAGCCATCAGCTGCTAAGTCGGACATATTGGGTTTATTGTGGAGAAAATAAGAATGGGGCGGACAGTGAGGAGGCGCCGTGGGCACTATATATACCTGGGGCCAATTCACATGGATGCCCAGCGCGGGGGGTTTGTGCAGGCGCCCGTGCCGCTTCTCCACAGAGTGTGAGCAGTCAGCTCACCTTCAACCGCGGGCCACCGCGTTCCCAGTTTACATTCCGTCATAAATGCGCGAGGGTATATGCCATACGCTACTTTGGGTGCTTGACCTGGCCGACCCAGTCACTCTTCCAGCCATGCGAAATTTGCAAGCGTGCTGTACTTTCAGCCTTGTGCTTTGCTTAACATGGTCCTTTGGTTCTTGGTACCCATCTGCTTCTAATGGTGCACTTACCACTGGCCCTGCTTGTCACTGACTGATACCGGTCCTATTATTCACTGATACTGACTTTGTCGACTGCTACTGTTGACTGCTTAGATCGACTATTACTGACTACTGCTGCTACCTCGGACTACCTATACTGACTGATACGATATACTGACCTATACCGACTGATACGATTAATACTGACATAGTCGAAGCCCCCTTTCAACTCCAGACACCAAACTAGTTGAATCGTGGATCACTAATTGTAACACTAATCTTTAACACAAGATGGCCGTGATAATCACCAAACTCGCAGATGGCCTCTACCAGCAGGCATTCATGCTCAGACTTAGGGCTGGCGCACTTGCAGGAAGTCACATGCCAACCCAGCATGCGCGCGTGACAATGCGCCTCCATCTTGCACATGCGTCCCCAACCTCCGCTTTCTGGTCTATTTGCGCCAAGTCTGAAGTACTCTCTTATTCAGTTTCTACTATATTGCGTTGCAGAAACTTGGTCGAGCCTTGAGTGCGGCCTGTGGTTAAGGAGGGGGATGGGAGCGCGTTGTGTGTTGTGTGGGCATTGATAGCAAGGAAAATTAGGAAGAGGGGAGAATTAACCCTGGACAATGCAAGAACAAGGTGCGGCATGCAAGCAATGTCCAGAGCGAAACCAAACGAGAGAACATAGAGCGAGGGCCTTTTGCTAGGGTATGGTACTAGGGCTCCGACAGGCTAAAGTTAAAGGACAATGCAGGATGGGATCACGTTTTCCTCTGTCCTCAGTGTTGGAATGTCTGTAACCACGCACCAGTGCACCGCGCACCCCTCATCCCTCTGCTCATCTCCACCTCTACCGCACAATGGTGTTCACATCCAAGTCCGCCAAGGCTAAGTCCAAGGCTACCGTTAATAAGCTCTTCGAGAACATCCTCCCGGGATCTCAGCCGCTCCCCGATTCGCAAGAATTTTCGGCTACCCAGCAGTTCCACCGCCAAGTGTCCAGCAAACACCTCTCTAGTGAAGAGGTTAGGAAGCTCACCAAATCGGAGAGAAGAAGGAGAAACAAGACCCTCAACAAAAATCTCGAGCATGAAAGGCTGTTCCACAAGGTGGTTAAGCACAACATCATCAAAAACCACAAGTCGCTGATGCTGCTCTCCCCAGAAGAAGAAAAGTACCTCAAGAAGCTAATAAAGAAGAACTCGTCTGCAGTCAGGCGGACTGCAGATGTGGACAACCTTGCCGTGAAGCATGAAATGGACCAGTTGCGTTCGGAGATCCTTGCTTTGGAAAACGAAAAGTACGATCGCTCCAGGGACTGTCAGCACAAGGCCAAATTGCAATCCTTCCAGAAGAAGGCTGAGTCGGGCGTGTTGTCCGTGCCCGGACTTACACCGGGCTTGGCCCCCGTCGGCTACGACTCCTCCGACGAGGAGTGATAATGTCTATAAGTCTATAATTGGAATCTCATCAATAAATCTCCCTCTAGCGGCCGAGTTCATGGAGCATTTGAAGCACATCGGCAGCGTTCTTACGCACTGTGCGCTTTTCATCATTAAGAGCTCCGGATATGGCTCTTTTGCTTGATTCCTGGTATCGGACCACCTTGGAGTAGTCCAAACTGACAAAGATCCCATTCACACACTCCAAACTCAAGCTCCGCACCTGCTCGTTGTTGATGAGCTTTCGCTTCACCACTATTTTCCTCGAGCTCAAGTCGCCCAACTTCTCCAATAGACTGCCCAAGTTTTCCTGGATCAAGTCCGGCATTTCCTTGATTATAACCTTGAAAGTTTGCAACGAAACAGTAAGAACACTAGTATTCTGCAACGCCAAACCGCTCAAAACCAACGGTAAGATCTCTTTCAAATGTGGTTTGAGTATATTGGTCGAAACGTTGCCGATGATAGTGGCCAACGTGCTTAAATACACCTCTCTTCTGTCCTCGCCCACGCCCTCATTGAAATGTTTGATAAGCTCTTCCACCAAACTCTGGAAGATCTGCTGCTTGTAAAGAAGCTTCACGTTGAGATTCAATACCCCAGACACAATCTTGGTCTTGCTAACCTCCTCATTGCAGAAAATACCATTATCACACATGAGTACATTGAACGACCGCGATATCAACCGGCAGTACTCAATATCCTCGAGCTCGGTCAACTCATTGACCATTGCGTTTAAAAATTTCCTTCCGCTTGGTTCAAGCTTCACAATCAATCCTTTCACTATCCATACAGCGACTTCCAAAGATTGAGCATCATGTGCTCCGAGCAATGCATACGTGACTTGTTCAATATCCTTGTCACCCCCCGGAACAAATTTGTTGGCAAGAATGGCAATACTTTGCAAGTAGCCAATCTTTTCGATATCCCCACAGGTACCTCTTGCAAGACCAATAAATTTTTCAATCACCTCCATTGCATTATATCCAGTGAAAGTAACTCTTCTGTCGATTTTTGCAATTAAGAACTTGAAAAAGGTGACTTTCTTGGTACACACTTCGGTAATGTTTTCCACTGCAGCCCCATCAATGGGCAATTTTCCCATCAAAACCGCCACATATTCGTCTAGGACCGCTTGATGTTTTGACTGGTCAATGAATCTCACGACATATCCAAAGAAGGTAGCACCCAACTCCAAGAGCATGACATCATCAGCGGCTTTTCTAAAAATCACCCCAACGAAGCGAGGCAAAAAGCTTTTTGCCCATGATGTGGTGGTGAACGGTTCTTTTGCCTGCGTCTGCACGAATGATTTTGTAAGGCTGAGAATGTAGTTGCCAAAAACCTCAGCATCATAGTCATCGTATATCATCTTGTTGAGAAAACGAATCGACAATACTTCGAGAAGTTGAAAGTTCAAGCAAAGATTCTGTAATATATCCAATACTCTCGGTTCTGAGGCACGATCAAGGAGCATTGGAACTACCGTATCGATGACTGACAGAATATGAGCATTAGACAGCTCCTCGGAAGATTCGGCCATTATCCTCACCAAGCCTCTAGTGACTTCTTGCAAGAGAATATCAGACTTCCAATGTGCCTCAGAGGTCATTTTCAAGACTTGATGCAAAGTCTCGCCAAACCAGCTTAAAACAAGTTTGAGATCTTCTTGAGTTAAAAACCCATCCAACAACACCATTTTCGTCAATTGCTGGATGATCTTACACTTCAAAGTCTTCTCTATAGAGGACGAATTTTGCAAGAGTTGGCCCAAGAAAATCAAAAGGTGGTCCTTGTACTCGCCCAAAACTGTGGGTTCGTGGAGAATCTTGCTTGTTGAAAGAATAAAGCCGATGTAGTCCACCAATTCGCGTTGTCTTGAAATAGTAAGAGAGACATCCACTTCTGTTTCATTTGAGGGCTCCTCTCGAATATCGCTTCTTATGTATTTTCCCCATGCAGCAAACGAAAACAAGGTTGAGACAAATTGCTCGAAGAAGCGAGTCGAGTAACTTGACATTGTGCACAATAACACAATGGCTTGTTTGCAAGTCTTCTCAGTGAGATTTTGAAAGGAAGGCGTCATTTCGCTTATCACTGAAGACACTAAAGTAGGAAAGCTGTCAGAGTGCAGTAACTTTTCCACGGTGACCCCCAAAGCCCTGAGGGTGAGAAACGAAGTCTTTGTCTCGTCAACATCATCTAACGTATCGAAATCGGGAGGTAGAATGTAGTCTGCCTCTGGCCTGAACGCCAGCACGTCGTTATGTAAAATCTCGAACTTCAAGGCGTCCCAAATTGAAACCCAGTACAGCACCACGATGGATGAAGGGTACTGGGAAATGCACTCTTCAAGACATTGCAAGGTGTCATTGCGGACCGAAGGATTAGTGGAGGTGAGCTTCTCAAAAAGTGCGGGAAAAGCATCCTGGGCAAATTGGGACTGGGAGGCTATGGTCAGTCTCAAGTCGGCCTTCAACTGGGCCGCGGTGATTTTGTATGGATCATTTGCCGGCGGAGTGAACGAGATGGGAAAGTAGCAGAAGCACACGTCGAAGAGCTCTGCCAATAAATGGTTATGTTTTTCGTTTTCCGCTCTAGGATCAAAGCTCAAGGTACGGTTGATGTACGAGTTCAAGCGAAACGACATCAACAAGTTGCGGGGGTCTTTTTCGCCACTAGCAACATGAATAAAAGCAGCCACGAACAATTCGGCGTTGGAAGGAATGGCGGCGATGTCGTCTGCGTGTTTGTCGAAAATGGTGTGCAATAAAAGAAACGCCTCGTGGCGCACCTTTGCCAAATGCTTTCTGGGCTCGTATACATTCAAGATGGCACTAAGAAGCGAAGCTAAGGAATCGTTGGCATTTGGTGTGAAAGTCCTGAATTGCACAAGCGTAGTGAGAGCATTAAGTACGTGCACCGTGAGCTTCTCATCTTCAAGTTTGGCTAGAAGAAACTGCAAGAGCACGGCCACGTCTTGCCTGGAGAACGGAGGTTTCTCGGAACACTTTTGCAAGGTCATGGCCAAACAATGGGTGGCGTAGGAGCGGGTGGGGGTGCTATCGGAGGTAAGCGTTGGGCCCAAGGCTTGGATGAAGGAAAGGAGAGAGATGGCTTTAGAGGAGAGAAGCGCGGCCAAATCCAGGGCAAAAGCCTGAGGATCACTATCGCTGGCGGCTGCGGCCACAAATTGGTTAATCAAAGTGGCTGCATCTGACATGGCGGATGTAGGCGTGGTGGGCGTTGGGGGTTGTAGTGACGCCGGTGTCGCTTGATAACGCATCGCGCTTTGAGACGTGCACTACTGTGATAAGCATCTCCGCCAGTGGGATTGCATGTGCGGCCAGGTGCAGGCGAAACCCAGACAAACCTCCACTTTTTGTGACTGTTGAAAACCAAATAGAAAAGAGTGGGCAGGAGCGCAGCATGTAACTGCTTTGTACAATTCAAGGGAGGCACGCATTGCGCAACCAATGTGCTTGTGGCATGAAAAGAACGTCCGGACTGATGATACTGCGGACTTTCAAATGTGCCCGAATAGGTCGGCCCCATGCAAGAACGTTAAGAGGTATAGCCCACCAAATGTGCATTTTCATATGGGGAAACCACCTGTTGGACCAAGAGAGGTGAACTTAGGCTGGAGGGGAAAGTCTGGAGGGGATATGACATGACATAGTGACAAAGACGATGGAACAAGCACGTAGTGTCAGACGGTCAATGACCCGAAAGACTTAAGCAATAAAACAAATTCAAGGAATCCAACTACCGCCCGAAATGGCAGTATACACTAACTAAGGTTGGCACGGCGAGAATAAGCATGGTTTATTGCAGTGTAGTGTGGCGTGGTGTGTTTTGGTCTTTCGGACTATGAATGACCTACATCATAATATCCTTTCTTAAAATTCCACCCTCAGATTACAACAAGTAAAAAATTCAAAACGTGTTGCATGTTTTCGATCCTTCCGAACTTCAAAAAAAAAAAAATACTGCCCACTGTTCAGTTGTACCTATCTCGGCCCTAGCGAGCATCGTGGCATAGTCTTTACTTATGATGCCATGCATGTGTTTGAGTCACCACAGGGCTCAGAACCCATGAAGAGGATGGCCCGCGGCAAAAACCAGGCGCGGTTGGAGCGCCATGGATGAACTATGGGCATATGGATAAATTATAGACATATGTCCAGCGGTTGTCTAGATGCTCCAGTATTAAAATGAGTAATGTCGAAGAAATGAGACTGTGCCTCCCAAACAGGATCATTCACATTCATGGATGTCTTAGTGGATCTGGTCGTAGGGGCCATCTTCAGTGGTTTCCCTCCTGTATAATTTGATTACTGTCGTCAAAACTGCGAAAGGGAGCGGAAATTCACCGTTTTAGGAAGCCCAGCTTAGTTGCTTGCTAGTTATGACAGCAGGCCCACTTGATTGTTAATTCTCAGTTAGCATGATGAGTCACCGCGTGTTCCGTCTGCAGCCTTAAACACTCCTTCAATGGTTTATCTCGCGGTAACCTAGCAGACGTTATTCGGGGAATGCATGGTTGTCAAATGTCCTTTCATTAAATAATCAATGCTAACAGCGTTGTTAACACATTCTCTTCCTCATTTTTCTTCTCCAGATGTTATCTCACAAATTTTGCCTTCCAACAATTGCCTAAATTCGGTCCGTAGTCATTATTACTGATTGTTTGCCACAGTAGAACTGAATTAACTGGTCCATACCAATATTGTTCAATAGGTGTGCTGTTGCAGAGAGTCACCACTCGGAATGCGCTCCGTGGGTAGGAAATTTGACTCCACCGTCTGTCCGAGATCCAACCATTACCATGTTTATGGAGCGACTCTGGCGGTTTGATTCGGCTGCAAAGCTGTGACAGAATATGTGTCTTGATAACTCGACCTGACTATGAGTTCCACCAGTGCGGCTATCTTAAGGCACCAGAATACTTCCTTGCTTCTTTCAAGTGTTTCATCCTAGGTTGTGATAGAGATCTTGAAAGACTCAGACCAAATGAATTGATGCGAAAACGAACCTTATTGGCTACAAAAAGGAGTTTCCTAAAGACAGACATATACCCGGATGCACCACCAGATTCTTCATCTTCTTCGACTATTATTGTCAAAACATTTTATGTCAGCAGGCAGAGCGGTGCGATCTCCGATCATCTCATTGTTTATAAGACGTTCAATACAGCCTCCCCAAGTGATTTCACGTAGTTAATTATGATAAAAGCTATACATTGAAATACGTCAATGATATCCGTAATCATATGATGAAAGTTTGTGAGTGAATTTTTAAACCAGGCAAACTTAATTCAGGCAAACTGAAGATATTTGGTACCAAAATTGCAGAAACATCAACAAGACAGAAATAATTCAAGGACAAAACAAAGGATTGTAAATGAATTCGAGCCAAAGAGTCCGACGGAAGCCTTCATCTGACCCAAAACAACAAAGTGAAAGAGAAAAATCCAGGCATAGTATCTCAAGGCGATCTGGCCTGTCCGTTTCGCCCTATCCTTCAGGTCGCACCAACTTGGCAGGCTAGGACTGTTATCTAAGGGTACTTAACATGTGTTCTCCAAAGAAATAAGTTCAAACTAAAACTTAACTGTAGGGCCCAAAGTGTGAGTGAAGAGCTTCTCTAAGCTATTCTTTTGTTTCTACAGATGTATTGAATTAGGAAAGATGCCTCACTTTAGGAGAAGTGCCTCCTGCTCACCATGGCAGCGCGCTAGGCATGGGTGCAAATTTTGTCTGTCATGCGCGATTGGAGGAGACCCGACAAGGGCGCACTACTCCATTTTCTCGTAGTTTTTGGGGGACGTTCTTGAGGCCATCAGTCGCAGATTTTGAGCAGAATCCCGAGGGCGCCTAGCGCCTCAGGCATGCTCGCAACGGTGGGTTCGTTCTTAGCTATGCTCGCGACGAGGTTCCAAGTGCTCGGCCCTCCGAAGAGTCTTGGCGTGCCTCACTCGATGAAAGATTTGAATGATCTTCTCATCTCCTCATCTCATCCATTTTCGGTCATTATAGTAATCCTTGAATTCCTAAGTTCTCAAATATTCAGAGCGAATAAACAGTCCTCCGACATAAAAGGAGTATGGATCAACACAACTTGAGTCACTCCGAGTCGTGACCACAATCCACCAATAGTATTCGAAAAACCCGCATCTATATTTTCCAGTCGTTTTTGTCGTGTTTATTGTCCTCTCCTGTCATGTCATGTTATGTCTGTCCTGTCCTGTGTCGCCTCAAATCAAAAACGCAGGCTACTACATACAGTCCCTTGGGCCCACAGCCCATTCCTCTAAAGTAGTGCTCTCAAGCGCTCAAGGGAGATTGAAGGCACCAAGTCACTCAGGTCGAAACCAAAATCACGATCCGGCCTCTTTACTTTTCTTTTGAGGACATCGCCTGAATTGTGCCTGCGGCTGTGGGACAAGTCAGTATTTTGGCACTCACAACAAACCGCGCCAAATACATTCATAAGAAAAACAACATAAATTCTGTGGCGAGCCACTGCATATTCGACCAATCCAGAAGTGTCGATCCCAATCATCGGGTCACCACGTCTGTCAGACCATTGCAACATCGCAGACAATCACTGACTGTCAACATTCTGGTCGCCGTCCTCATATCTCCAGATCAACGTCTCCAGATCAACGTCTCCAGATCAACGTCTTCAGATCAACGTCTCCAGATCAACGTCTTTAGATCAACGTCTCCAGACCAACGTCTCCAAATTAACGTCTCGAGATTAAAATATCCAGAACAATTTCTCCAGATCAACCTTCCCGATCAACGTCTTCGATCACCGTCTCTGATCTACGTCTCCGATCCACATCTCCGATTCACATCTACCACGACATCTCCAGACCATATCTTCAACACCGTCCCAACCGCATTAGAAAACCTTCAACACACATCAAAGCGTGGTAGATACAACTCTCTTCCGATTGTAAAGCATTTCAATCAGTCTGTGCAGCCTCCGGAGATCTCATCCCTCGCACAACAGCCTTGGCAGTGACCGTTCCAACCGCCGCCATCATGATTGAAATTCCCAACTTAGAGCAGCCTACGTATGCTCAGAACGAGCTCGCGCAGCTCCAGCAACAATACAATCAAACCGATCATCTGTCTGACGATGCCATTCTGTCGGAAACCCCCGTCGCCACAGACACACTTGCTGGAAACGAGAAGCTCCCCAGCTCGTCATCTATTGCTCACAAACTGGGCTCCTCCACCCGGAAGATCCTATTGGAGCTGCCCATACAATTCGATGCGCTGAGTCCGTCGCAAACCTCGTTGCCCCAGCTCATTAATAACGTGCAATCGCCCATGGTGGCTGACCTGTACTTTTCGTCCAAGAAGAATAGAGAAAACTTTGAGGATGCCATCCGCACACCCGAACTGCTGCTTCCCACTGCCATCGATGACGTGGAAGAGCATCTGGTGCCCGCGGACTATCGCCCTGGCTCAGGACCTCGGGGCTCCAACGAGCTACACCAAAAGGAAATTTATGAAAACACTTCGGCATTCAAGATTTCCCCCAACCCTCCTGATCACGACTCGTCGAAGATCTCCCTCCAGTTATCTGAATTTGCAACTGACTTGGATATCGAGCCGCAAGAGGTGGCTTATAATGTGGCCACTCTGTACCCTATGATCCTGGGTAGGTCGTTGAGCCAACCAGTCACTGTTTCCGTGACCCAAGAGCCCGAGCCTGCTTCTGTCGAGCGCTTCGAATTCAACGATAACAAAGCCTCATCCCACTTAGAGACACCAAATTTGTATTCTTCCCTATCCTTTGCAACTCCACAGTCTTATGGGGCAAATTATATCGAGTCTGCAGCATATTCTGCTGATCGAATTGAGCCTCTGCCTCAATTACCGCCCTCCAACTCCGAGGAAACGGCCAAAGTATCGATTGCTGACGGGGACGAGTACTCACGAATGAGAAGGGCCATGGCCACAGAGGTGAAAAACCCCGCAGAATATACATTGCATATCCTCTTTACCCAGTTCGTCCGTCATGCAGAAAGGAAACTTAATTTGTGCCTCGACTACCCTTTGTCTCAAGAGCCGCCAATAATAGAATTATTGGCCGAGGGCACCGACCCCCAATTCGACACTATAGTGGCTTCCTTAGGCTACATTGCAAAGAGGAAACCTAAGCCTGTCATGGATAGTGTTATGTTCTGGAGAAAATCAAAGAGTGAGGTTGCTTCAATGGCCAGTACTGAGTTGGAAAGAGTCTCCTCTCTTGGAAGATCCAATAGTAATGCTCGTCTGGATAGCCTGCCTACTTCACTTACCCTGACTTACAAGTCGCTGATACAAAAGCCTCTGCTTAAGGGAAAACGGAGCTTAAGTCTCATGCGAACCAAGAGTATATCCAAATTGACTCAAAAACGAAACGTATCCACCTCAGCGGTACCTCATACTGCGAATACAACAAGGTCCAGTATGGAGACTCTGAATGACTCGAATCTCGAAAACTTGCGCCAGAAGCAGTTCTATGACGAGCAAGTCTTGTCGGCTCGTGAAACCGCTATTCAAGCCGAGAGAAAATCCTTGGCCTCCATCTATATTCTTTGTCGAGTTCTCATTGAAGTTGTCAAGCAAACCACTTTAGACGCTCTCGGGGCCGATTTATCAAGAAAACTCGAGGACATCGTTTACAACCAACTCAAAACCACTGATCCTGTGGCGACTAGCGAGTCGTTCGTACGCCTGGCAAATTGGAACCTTTTTTCGAAACTCCTTGGATTTATGTCGGAGAAATCATTTCTCAGTGTCAGTGATAGATTTATTGCGGATCTCGAAAAGGTGCCTGTTCTAGTCAGACATGACGACGAGCCAAAAACTCATCTTCTCATACACGGAATGAGATACCTCAAGTTAACGAATTATCCCCTTGAAAAATTTGAGGAGAGTGCAGAATTTATCCAGTCAGTGACAAAATTCTTCTGCAATACCCAGAATCACACAATAATGCTTGCATATGCAGATGTTTTGAGTGATTTGATTCTTCCCTTGGCCTCCGAGCTCACTGCAGAAGCAAATCACCCTCTTTGGGTTGAGGCGGTTTCAAGCATATACGGAAAAGCACATCAGATGTGGCAGAGCCTGAACAGCAACTCGCAAACCAATACGAGTAACATCGCTTCTGCACCGAATGCAGGTAAAGGATTTAGCAGTGACTGGGAATCGTCTTTGACTTTGATGGTGTCTGCTTTATCTGTCAGTTCCAAAGAAGTGTTTTCCCTGAGCTGGTTTCAAATAATTGAGGCAAATGCGCATAGACTCAAAGCAAAGACTGACGCTCATGTGAAAACAAAATTGATGATTTCGCTTTCAAGACTATTGTGGGTATACATTAACCGCCTTCCTGATACATTGAATAACACTGTCAAGAAATTGGACAGGATTTTTGACATACTTTTTTTTGGACCAAATGTGAGCGGAAAGAAGCAGAATTGGGTCACTTTAGATATGGCCTTGATTGATTCAATAGCACAAGTCATTCGAATTGTTGCTTTCCAGCATTTCAACTACGTTTTGGAGAACGTGATTTTGAAGCTTTTGCGTTCGTCTTTCAACATGTCCACGATGGAAATTTTTGCGCCCGAAAAGTTGATTTTTGTGTTGAAGGCATATGTTTTATGCCTTCGTGATTACAAACTTGGCGAACGTCCCGTGTTTCCCTCTGACGACCAATTTGAATTATGTGCCCAAAGTATCCCTGGTTTCGACAGCCCTCATGCTTTAAAGGACCTCTTTCATAACACACAAAATGGTAGATTCCGCAAATGGAACAAGGTGATGTCAGAGCAGAAAATAAGCAAACACTATGAGTCTCACGAAGAAATCTGCAAGTCGTTCTCCTTGTTGATGAAACATTTGGACACGCAATGTGGCATGTCCAACTGGTCTAAGCATGATGTGGGTCTGTCTAGCAACTTCAAAACCTTGTCTTCGCTCACACATTTCAACTTTGGCCTTGAATTTTACAATAACACCAAAGACGTGAATTTAGGTTTGTTCGCTACTCTTTTAGATGCATGTGCATGGACAATCGCCCCATTATCGAATGAGAAGGCTCAGTTGGGATTGTCACTCCAGGGAATCATTGATATGTTGATCCGCAACGCTATTCACGAAAACCCCTACGTGGCTTCTGCGGCTGTGAACTCTCTTGTCAAACTCGCATCTAGGAAGAATGCTGGTGCATTGCTCACAGCATATGCTCGTATTACGTTCAAAATCTCGGAGAAAACAGGTTTGCCCTATGATTCTGACTACTTCAGTTCTGAGAGCTTCAATCGGCTTTTGCGTATCTATGTGGAATTGCTCAAATGCTGGTTGGATCAGTTCTCCGACACGAATCTCGCCTCTGATACACTCGAGTCTGCTACTGACAATGATATGATGAGTAACGGCGCACTCAATGATCTCTATCAAATTAACTTCAAAGCACCCGATCTCACGAATCTCGAACCGTCTTCAAGCAAGTTGAAGCCGTACGAAGAGCTAGAATGGAAAGGAATTATGACTGTGATCGAAGAGGTGGAGGGAAATGGGTTGTTTTTTCTCACGTCAGATGATAGCAAAATCCGACTTTCTGCCATTGCGATTCTCAAGATCGTCGAGCAGTTTGACCAGTCTATCTACAACAACACCGACAAGAAAGAGACGTCTCTCGAGTCGAGCTCCAGCTCTCAAAAAGGCCACTCCAGAACATCATCAAAGTATGTGGCTGATGAAGGTACCCGCGTAATTCAGGTCATCGAGAACATCGATTTCTTCGAGCTCATCCGGCCTTTCAAAAAGGAATTGAGTATGCCCGAGAGGTCTCGCTTGAGTACCATCAAGAATAAGAAAGGGCTCATTCTCAAATTCGCTTCCTCGGACTATGGGATAGACTCCACTATATGGTTCAGGATGTTTCCTCGGCTCTTGGATATTTTGTTCGAAAGATGTCCTATGCCCGTTGCAATGTGCAGATCCATTGTGTGCGTTCGATTGGTACAAATGCACGAGTATGTTGTGGCTTTCTCCGACCACTTCAAAAACTACACCACGTCCTTGTTTGGCAAAACAACTCCAAACACTCCTCCCCAGGTTTTGGTGAATCAATGGAAACTATACTTGATATTTGCATGTTGCTCTTTAACCAGCACCAGTGAGCAGAAAATTTCCATCCCAACACAACCCATGCATGGCCGCAAGAAATCCTTGCCCATGTATATTCAGCATCAAAAAATCACAAGTGCAAAATCAGTGTTCAGAATGGTAATCCCGTTGTTGAAATCTTCGCAGTCTATGATCAGAGAGGCGGTGATTGCAGGATTGAGTTGCATCAATATCAATACCTGCAAAACTTTCACCGAGAATTTACCTCAGTCCTTGACTGACTGGGATATCCACAGCAAGAAAAGAGACCTGGCGGAGGACAAGTTAAGAATCGAGATCATCCACGTATTCAGCATCATATCCAGCAGATTCAAATCTGGCTCAGCGTTGTATTCAGACGACCTGATTGTTGCCAACTTAGTGTCGATCATCAAAAATGTGAAGGTATTCCTTTCGGTTCCAAGCGTGCAAACGCTGCCTGAATTCCAAAGGTTGAGATTTTACTTCACTTCATTCTTGGAGAATGTTTTCATGGGTCTCAAAGACAGGAAAGATTTAAATCGCTGGCTACCTTTCGAGGCCCGCATTGGCTGTTTCAACTTTCTAAAGGAATGGTGCGGTTTTGGAGATTCAAAGTCTGTATTGGAAGAAAGGTACGCCATCATGATTCAAAAAGCTAATCAGCACAAGGACCAGGCAGCCACTGTGGCTATACTAGAACTTGAAAAAAAGACGTTCCAAATTGCTTCTTTGAGCTGTATGGCTACTCTATGCTCTGGCGTGCTCAATCAGTCAATTTCAGTTCCTGGGAAAATTGCAGTCATGTCGTTTGATATAAAAAGTGTTATGAACTGGGTGCACGAAATTGTCAGTTCTGACAATGCAAAAGTACAAGAACAAGGGAAAACAGCGTTGAAGAACATAGTTGCGTCCAACATTAACAATCCTGAGATCTACAGCGAAGCTCTCAAGCAGTGCTACAGCTCTGATAATTCTTTGAATGTCAAGGAGATCTATTTTACGCATGTCGTCAATGCCTTCATCAAATTTCGAGAAGTGGAAACCATGCCATACGAAATATTCTGCATATCTACGTTTCTCATTGGATCTGACAGTTATGAAACACGCTATGCGGCCATATTGTGTATCAAGCAAATCGAAAAAAAGTTTTTGAAGGTGTCCTTCATTGATGAGTTCTACGAGAGTGCTTGTTGCTCCACTATGGTTGTATACAAGAAAGTTCTATTTGACTATTCTATGAAGCTCGCTTCAACTCACACCAGCGGTGCGTTTACCTACATCAGCTACTTGACCAAGTACTTCAATGTGGTAGACCACTCTACCAGAAGAGACATCTTGACGTGCCTTTTGCCATGGGTGCAAACAGTGGAGTTGAAGTACTCGGAACCTGAACCTTCAGCAGAGGTTGTCAAGGATGCAGTCGAGGAAATAGATGAGTTCATGGTTAGCGAATCTGGCAAAGAGTTTGACGGGGCATCGCTCATGATCCTCAATAACCTTTTTGAAATTACGGTTAAGTTTAGCAAAACAATCTCGAACGAAGTCGAGGCGTTGTGGGTAGCCCTTGGAACGAACAAGCCCAACTTTGATCTCATGTGCGACTACATTGTCCGAAACTGCCTCATAAGAAGAAACCTCGTTTTCGTGTCACATTCAAGGCAGATTATATCATATCTAGTATTCTCCAAGCCAGACTACTACTACATCATCGACAAACTCATTGCAAACTTGCGGCCCAAAGCCATGGTGCCTTTGCAGCCTCATGTGACTTTGCCCGTAAAAGATACCTCCATGTATCCATACACGGCGAATTTGGACAAGACATTGGCATACAATGGAAAAAAGGCTGCTTTTTCACTTGGCCAACTTTCGATGGTTTTCCTAGTGGATCTTTTCCGGTCTAAGAATGATATGATTATCCAGCATTTGCCATTACTTCTACACGTCAGCTTTTCTCTCATGGATCATTACTATCCCTTGGTGCAAGAACAGGCAGTGGCGCTACTCATTCACTTGATCCATTCGATTGCTCCCAACGATCCGAAGTCAATCAACATCATCAGTTGTCTCCGAAGAAAGGATTTTCAATTGTACATTTGGATGTACGACGACTTGAACAACGAAAAGGGAAGCGGTATAACCCCCAAGAACATGGACTTGATGGTGAGGAATGTTTTAGAGCTTTTTTCTCCAGCGGCTCCCAAGCTACAAAAAGAGTGGAGTAGAATCTCTTTGAAGTGGGCAACCATCTGTGCAGTCAGGCACATTGCGTGCCGGTCATTTCAGATCTTCAGATCTCTTTTGTCTTTTATGGACCAAAGCATGTTGAAGGACATGCTCCATCGCCTTTCAAACACTATTGCTGACGATTCCAACGACATCCAAGGGTTTGCCATGCAGATCTTGATGACGACGAATGCAATCACTGCAGAATTAGACTCGGACAAGTTGATAAATTTCCCGCAGCTCTTTTGGTCAAGTATCGCATGCCTCAGCACGATCCATGAGCATGAGTTTATTGAGACGATATCAATGATGTCGAAATTCGTGTCTAAAATTGACCTTGATGCCCCTGATACCATTTCGTGCTTGGTCTCAACATTTCCTCCTAAATGGGAAGGGAAGTTTGAGGGTTTACAGGAGATAGTGATGGTTGGATTGAAGTCGGCCACTGCATACGATGTCACGTTGAAGTTTCTCGACAAGCTTAACAAATTGAAGGACAGTGATATTATAGGCATGGGGGACCAGAGGTTGGTGACGATATTAATTGCCAATTTCCCTCGTTTCCTACATACCCTAGATGAAAAAAGCATAAAGCCAGATGTTGAGCAAGCATGCAACCACATCAGTGAGATGGCGTCTGCTTGCGGGAGAGTGGGGTTGGCCCGGATATTGAATTCGTTGGCAAAGAACAAGTTCCGGTCCAAGAAGGAGTTCCTTGTGCAAACAGTGACATGCATCAAAACGAGTTTCTTCCCCACTTATCAATCCCAAGCGCTCTTGTTGCTCTTGGGATTCTTGTCCAACAAGCTCCAATGGGTCAAGTTGGAGACTTTGAGCATCTTGAAGCACCTCCTCCCGCTCGTTGACCTTTCTCGAGATGAATTCGTCGGGGTGGGAGCAGACTTAATCTCTCCATTACTCAGGTTGCTCTTGACAAAGTATGCAGAGCAGGCGCTTGAAGTAATTGATGAGGCAAAGTTCATTCCCGGATCCCAGCTCGACAAGGATATTTTGCGCATGAGTATGGGCAATGCCTCCATGCGGAAGGAGTACGAACAAACATACACCCTTTTTGGGATTCCTGACGAAAGCGGATGGGCCATTCCCATGCCAGTCATCACTGCCGCAAGAACAAGGCACAATGTGCACGCGGTTTTTATAACTTGCGAGGAGACCTCAGCAGTGGTGGACAAGAGAAATGAGTCCAATGATGAGCAGGTTCAATTTTTGATGGAGGATTACTACGCACCGCACGTTGACCATGGCGATAATGCTTCAGTGGGTGTGGAAGACCCGGCCGCTTCATTAAGTAACATGTGGGCCGCTCTTGATGACTTCGACTCGTTCTTCACCAAGCCGTCAGACCAGCGCACGCTGATTTTGCCCCAAATGCCCCGAGACTTTCGGAACTCCAGGCACAACCATAGCGTTTCCGTGGACACCAAAGGCAGCAATTGCAGCGATTTGGCTTCGCCCACAGACACTGTGCCACAGGTCTACGAAAAGAAGGCGTTGCTTATTCTCAACCGGAGCTTGGCCCGCACGCAGTCTAACACATCTTTCAAAAGCAGCTTAGCAGACAACTTTGGGTCACCCAGCAATCCCGACCACCAGGAAGTGGTATCAACCAGAAGATCATACTTGCCATTCCGCAATAGCAGATTAGGCAAACACAAGTCTGAGGCGCTTACCCCAATTATGGCGCCGGGAAATTTTGAGGCATCTGCTTCGTCTACACCAATGAAGGGCCCATCTTCCTACAAAGTGGCATCCAAGACCAGCGGTTCAACGCTGAACGGGCGCACGCTGAGTCCACAGGATCCTCCGCTCACACCGGAGTCGTTGGCGCCCGAGTCCGGAACTAGACTAGACCATATATTGGGCGGGGGAAGGAAAAAGAACCGCAGATAAGGCTTAGCTGACTGTGACTACAGATGAGGAGTTATTTTTGACGGTATGACACCGCTAGACACCGTTCGAATGTTCCTGGTGATCTAATTGTATCAACTAACGTCAAAGGCCCACGTCGGCGCCTGCTCTTTGGCTGCACTGCAAGATAAAAAAAATTTACGAAGTGAGACTGGTGACCAATAGCCAAGTCAATGCACACCTATATTAGACATTCATACACATCTGTAGATATGAAGATGTATTGATGCAGATGTATGGAATTGTGCAGGTATATACTTAAGCAGGTTTGAAAATACGGTCACATGTACGGATATATACAGATGCAAAAATGTGTAAGTACAAAATATACAAAGATGAATCTGATAAATGTCCATGGCAAATAACCAGGACTCCCCATTCGAACAGCTGAGTGAAAACCAGGTCTTCCCCTTCATTCAATCAGCGGAATTTTTTCACGTTTGGATAATAACGGTGGTAGTGGGAAACCTTTCCAGTTATTGTGCTTTTAACACAAGAACGCGTAAAATGATGAGATTAAACTTTCCTAGCTACTCTACAAAAAAAACATCGAGACCAGAGCCGGACTGTTGACTTTCAAGAGGTATTTACCAATGAGCACTATTCCAAGAGTTGGTAGAAATATAGGCCCTAAAAAGATTCTCATTACCTCCCTTACTACATTATCCCTAGCGCCATCGATTAATGATGGCAGACAATCAGGTCAGATTAATGAATTGATTAATGAACAATTCAGTTTTCTATATAAAGCTTCAAAACAGTCATTTTAACCATTTATTGAATCGTAGCGATGAAATTCACCTCTAATACTCCAATGCCTTTCGAGAGTTCTGCAGATTGCACTATGAAGGACGGAAAAAATTCATAGTAACGCGAGCAAACCCTCGAGCTCCCACAGCAAACAGCCATGCCGCCCAAAAAAAACCAAGGTCAGGACAAAGCAAAGGCCAAGGCCAAAGCCAAGGCCATCGAGGATAAAGGATTCGGTATGAAGAATAAAAATAAGTCCAAGAAGGTGCAATCGCAGATCAGCCAGATGCAACATGGAGCCGATGGGGGCCTCGCCAAGAAGAAAGAGGCAGAAAGAAAGCGGGCTTTGGAGGAAAAGAAGGCAGCCGAGCAGGCGAAAAAGGAAGCTGCCTCGCTTTATGGCATTTCGCAGCAGAAGGTGCCGTTTGGCGTGGACCCCAAATCCGTGCTCTGTGAGTTTTTCAAGCAGGGCTTGTGTACCAAGGGAGCCAAGTGTAAGTTCTCACATGACCCCAATGTCGGGCGTAAAGATGCCAAGAAGGACTTGTACACGGACGCCCGTGCGGAGAAGGAACAGGATACCATGGACAGCTGGGATGAAGAGAAGTTGCGAAAGGTGATTTTGTCCAAGCACGGCAACTTGAAGACCACCACCGATAAGGTGTGCAAATACTTCATCGATGCAGTGGAAAACGACAAGTATGGATGGTTCTGGACGTGTCCCAACGGCGGAAACGATTGCATGTACAGACATTCGTTGCCCCCCGGGTTCGTGTTGAAGACCAAGGAGCAGAAAAGACTCGAGAAGCTTGCCAAAGATTCAGAGCCAAAGATCACTTTGGAGGAGTTCATTGAGATGGAGAGGGGCCGCTTGGACAAAAGCAAGTTCACACCCATTACGTTGGATTCTTTCAAAAAGTGGAAGATCATGCAGAAGGCCAAGAGAGACGAGGAGAAGAAAAAGGAGCAGCTTTCTGGGAAGAGGCCCTTGACCGGAAGGGAGATTTTGATCAAGAAATATGCTGACAAATACTACCAAGAAGAGGAGTCCGAGCAGGGTGACGAGATGGACTTGTCGGAGTTCAAAAAGGCGCTTCCGACCGACGAGGGTGATATTCTTGATTACGGCGAAGGCGCTCTGTACGAAACCTTCAGCGAGGTTAAGAACGATGGTGGAGCTGAGAGGAGCTCTGAGGGTGCCGACTCCAGCACCCAAGCATGAGAAGCCACTTCTCTCATGATCACTCGGAGCCCGTGCTCCGGATGTATCCAACGATCCGATACCTGTAATATACACTGCTTAATACATTTTTTGCTCGATTTCAGACAGATCTTGCGCCCGTCGATGAGCCCGCCATCTCAAGTGCCCGCTCAAAGAAGTGTGTGTCCGCATCCTGAAAGAATTCCAACTTCGTATTGGTGCCATCCAATCTGTGCAACACGTGTGCCACCCGTTGAATAAACAATGATCCTTTGGCATCGATGTCCTCCAACTCATAGAAATCCTCTGCCCCTCGGCTCTTGGCCACCTTATCCAAGGCGGCTTTGCTAGCCTCGAATTCCGAATACGGCGTCGTGTCGGGCTGGGTCAATGTGGTGGTTCTGCTTCTGCGCGGAGGAGGGGGAGGGGGCGGGGAATGAGAAAGTCCATCCTCTGCCGTGGTCATCTCTTTGTCGAGTTTCGAGAGAAAATTCTCATCTTTCAAATATTTCCTCTCAGGAAGCGGAGGCATGCGGCGCATGTTTTTGCCCTTTAGAGCTTCAGGCTTGCGAGGAACAATGGGTGGAAGCTTCAGTTTGCGTTCAGTGGCAGTCGGAGACAAGGTGCCCTCGGAAAGGTCTATTAAATCAGGCACAGCTCCATCTTGAATTTTACTTGAAAGCTTAAAAGCTTGTCTTTTGTTCCAGTCCTCAATCATGCAGTTGATCTCGGAGAGAATGCTTGCATCGTCAACAAGAGAGAAGGAGTGTGGCACTGCCCTTATGTAAATGGCACATACTCTATCAGGGTGCAGGTGGGCTAGGTCGACGTACGCCTCCAAATCTTGCTCTCCAGAATCTCCCACACAGATAAATTTCTTTTTGGGAAAGTCCCTCAAAATTTTCTTGAGCGTGTTACTCTTGCGGGATGACGAAGGCTCCATGAGCGATGCAATGATGTTTCCTGAGTATTGCTTCAAGTGAACGGACCCGGGAGGCAAATTCACCACGTTGAAATATTGGTTGATGAGAGTAAAGAGCTGCCACGGGGAATTAGACACGTAGTGAAAAGTAGTGTCGGATTTTGCCTTGAGGTCCTGAAACCACTTGACCACAGACGGAATGATCCAGGTATTGATATTTCCAACCAACATCCGGTTCATGAGAACTCGTTTATCGCCAATTACCCCAGTCAATTTCACTGTGTCGTCAATATCGCTAATCACACCCAAACCTGAATTTCTCATGATGGTCACCTCTTGGCAAGCACAAATGGTTTCATCAATAGTCGAGCTGACTTGGACCACTGACGGCTCATAGGGAGTAAAGATCTCACACTCAAAGTGACCATTGATATCCGTGTAGATAGTGTTTGTCACGAGTGAATTTGCCAAGGACGAATCTACGGCCCCAACCAGAACGCTCAATTGGGCCTTCGAAACCGAGCGAGCAATAAACGAGCTGAGCCGCTCTTTAATCAATACCTCCGTGGAGCTATTTCCATCGACGGAGCTGGCGGTGCTGCCTGCAGAAACCACCGACTCTGTATCACTGGCAGTTTCCGAGTCTGGCGTCAGCACCAGCAGAAGCGCCGGATCATGGCCCAAGCGCTCCACTGCATTTTGGGCCGATTCCCCGCTATTATAGCTCGCAACCTGCTTGGCGAGCGAAAGCACAAGCCTATTCTTCCGCGACATAATGCCTGGGCACCACATCCAGCCGCGTACAAGGGCCACATAGCCAGGTAGGCCCAGAGGGGACTCTGCGGCCGTAACAATCCGCGTGTATGATGGAAAAAGCGTAAATGTGGTGTCGCTGGGAAAAGAGAGGGGGTACCCGAAGTCATCATAACCCACGCGGTTGGAGCGGGCAGTGACATTCAGTGCCAACAGGGTCACCGAGGAGGTGAACCTCGGAATATAGGTGTCTCTGGTTGCACGAGCCAAGCCGAGTAATTTCTGGCGACGGCTAGAGGCTATAGCCGGGGAAAGGTTCAGCAGCAAGTTGAGCCCAGGAGCAGCGCCAGCGTGCGAGCCTGCGAGCGTGGCATTGTCCAGGGCCAGACCGTCCTTCGAGGAAGAGTGGGAAGCCGACATGAGCGAAGGGCGCTTGGCTTTCAATCGTCCCCAAAGGCCGAGACGAGGGGCACGGTAGGCTTGGTAGTCTCTATAGACGTCACGAAGAAAGCGGAACTTGGATAGTTTTGGGTTGGAGCGTTTGTGTGATTGGCGGGCACGAATGTAAGCAGACGCCTTGCGTAGACTTGGGCGGGGGAATTTAATTTTGATGGGTGGCTTAGAAAGGGACTAGTATGCCAGCAATATATAGAGGGTCAGGCAGCAGAGATAAAATGAGATGCTGTTGCGCAGAAGTTTATGAAGCCGAAGGCATAGATAAAGTGCATTTGGGGCGCGACTGCGAAAGGGAGCATGTTCTAGAAGCGCATGAGCCTGTGAATATAGTTAGGGGAGCGCAAGAGAAAGAGATCAACCAGAGGATAGTGTGAAGCACGGTTAAGCGCAGGCATTTGTGGTAATATGAGAGTTGATAGACGAAACCACCTGTTGTTGGGTTTAGGAAGCTGGCAGGGCTCGCAACCTCATCATCGTGGCTGCAAGATGATTGAACTTTATGTCAGGCTAGAAAAGATAAAATCAGATAAGAAGGTGGGTAAAAATCCATATTGAGTGATTAAAGAAACAAGGTAGACGATGAAGTGGACAAATTAGGTGACTTGGACAAATTAGGCGAGCTTGGCAAATTAGTCCAGACTTCACATTAAAGGGGTGAGGAACTGCTTGTAATCTCATCTAGGAAAGAATCAATCATGAGAAAGAATCAATCATGAGAAAGAAGCAAAGATGCTTTGAGAATTACTTCTATCCACCAAAATGAGATGGCATGACCCAAAGTGCAAAGTAGGATAGTTGAGAGCTTTGACAAGGCTGCACTATGGATTGGACATGCCAGCGCTCCAACTGATTTAGTCAGGGTATTCAAATGACCACGTGCGAGTATATAAATTTCAATTCACTGCTTTTAAAACCAAAATATTAATCAGCGGCCATAAGGGGATAATGTTCTGGTACGATTGAGGCCGCTTCTGCTCGGTCCTCGTCTCAAAGCGAACTTTCGGATAGACTACCGAATCACGAGATTAAACCACGGCGACGACTAGGCTGCGACGACCTGCTAATTCATGAAAAGGGTGGAGGTGAAACCACCCATCCTAACGGCATCAGACGAGAATGTTATGTTCGGCTCCGAAGTTCGTTTTTATAGCTGGCCATGTCCCGTTTTAGGAATCATCAAATATTCATTTCAGCGTGACGAATTATACCAAAATACCGCATTGCTACTGGCACTACTGTAAAGAGCTGATTTACAATTGTAAGATACTCTATGCATGCACCAAAGGGAAGTATGAGCCTGGACTGACGCAAATTTAATACGACCATGTGCTTCACCAAATACCCCATGGATACAAGCGAGCTCTGCAACAATTCATCATGTAACCAAAGGTGCGAAGTTGGTTTCAATGGCAAAAACTTTAAACGGGTCACAATGGTGATCCACCATGGGTAGCGTGCTACCCACGCATACACAACAAACCTGCGGCATGCGGTTGCAAGATAATACCGTCGATAAGATACCTGAAGAGAGGTGTGTCCATCCCGAACGTCCATCTACGGGGTTTAGATGAGGTGGCACCAATTTCACGTTATCAGGTGCAAAGTCGTGGTTTTTCTCACATGCAGGACCAAACCCGTCTCAGACGCCACTTTGGCCTAAAGATGAGCCAGGTTGGGACTTGTTGGGTGATAAACGGGGTTCCACCATATTCCAACACCCAACCTATTTCAAAGAATTATTTCAAGTCTGCTTCAGCATGGTTACTCCTGTAATGACACCTTCAGACTACATTCTGTACTATCGGATTCTTACCACTACACATACCTAGTACTACTCTGTCCACATTGTGTCCTAGGTATCACGTCTCCCATAATCATCTGGCGCTTAGTAGTAGAAGAGTCACAGTGAGAGTTATGTCCTCGGATTCTACCTCGTTAAACTGCATGGAAGGCCACAATTGACACGACACAATCGTAGCAATTTACTTCCTTACAACGATTTTCTCGTCCGCCCATTCTGAATGCTATTATTCTAAGCTGGGTATTCGCTTGCAATTAGAGCGTGTCCTTCTGTTTAAGGTTTACACAACGCAAAATTTAAAATGGCGACCGCTCTCAAAATATGGCTCTAGAGGTGAGTGCTGTTTTCCTGTCCTTGAGACTTTGATTTCCTCCCTTTTTTCGGTGATGGCTGTATGAGGCGTTTTTTTGGGCTGTTTCGAGTTATCAAGGTGGGCAATGGCTACTTTGGTGCAACCTGACATGGCGCCTCAAGAGTATCGAGTGGCCTTGGTTCTCACTCACTCGACTATCAATGGTTGCAAAGTACAGTACCATGAAAACATATTCAGTCTCTGAATCTGATGCTTCCATTACTACTAAAGAACTCCTAACCACCACTCAGAACCCCTGACAATGCGCCACTCGTCAGTGCCTCACCCTATGCCATTCTTGAGTTCCACTGCGTGCTGAATCTTACGATATATAGTTTTGGCTAACTAGTTCTTGGGGATTATTCAAATTCATCAACAAAAAAGCGCCGGCGAATGGGCATTTGGGCACTACACTTCTCCCCGTCAGTCAATTTGTTGGACTAATTTGAGACAAGATGAGCCCTCGACTCCAAGATCCTGCAGGGGCGATTCAAAGTCATACTCCCTATGGAAGACCAGAAGTGGTCCCATGTCTTTTAATTTCTACCTCTGGATGGACCGACGCCATTTGGTCTCCAGATATATAATTCTTTTAATAAGTGCATGTGACTCTTTTACCAAGTGCATATGACTGCAACAGTATTTCGCAGCAATACGTGTTGCAAAACCAAACCCGCCACATCACCTTGCCCAGGGCAAATATGCTCGTGAAATCTCTTCTGATCGCCCACATCCCTAAGAAACTCGTACAATGCTAACTGCCACCAATCAAAGTGTTCGTGCAGGGCCCGGCCCCGCCGCCCTAGAGCAGAGCGGATGCAGGACCTCTGGAGAAGTGGCCCGCGCCCCGCCCGGCAACTTCAGTCATAGCCCAGTGCGCTTGCCCCAAACGCCAAGCCTGAACCACTTATACCAAGAGTGGCACATATCACTCCGAGAAACTCCATATCCAATCGCGTCACTTGCCGTGCTCTCGCTGCCATTTTCCCGAGCATATTGTAATCCCGCCAAAACCCCGCACATTCCAGAATGTCCTTGGAAGACATATCGATCGGAAACGACCTCAAAGACGCATTCAAACCCACCAGCAAATGGATCACTAATGGGATCAGCTGGCTTTCAGATATAGAGGATTTCTACAAGGAAAGAGCGGCCATTGAAAAGGAGTACGCTGCCAAGCTTCGAGACTTGACGAAGCGCCACTTCGACAAGAAGGCAAAATCCTCATCTCATTTGTCGGTGGGAGACGAGCCACAGATTACCCCTGGCTCTTTAGAAAGTGCCTCGGTAGTTCTCTGGAATGAAGTGTTGGCCCAAACTGAAGCCATTGCGCAGGAACGGGACCATTTTGGCTCTCAGATTCAAGCCAAGATTTGCACAAACCTCAATGGATTGCAAGTAAAACTGAACAAGATCAGCTCGCGTATAGCGGGTATAAACGAATTCTTGGTATCGGAGAAGAAGGCTCTGGACGACGAGGTCTCAAAGGCGAAAAAGGCTTACGATCATGCATGCCAGACCACGGAGAGCGCCCGGCAGAAGACGGAGAAATCATCCAGCGAGAAGACGGCCAACAAGTTGGAAGAAAAGAAGGTCGATATGAACAACCACAAAAATGCATACCTCATAAAGTTGAGTATTGCCAATCGCTTGAAGGACAAGTACTTTTTTCAGGACTTACCTGAGTTGCTTGACTACTACCAGGATTTGAACGAATGCCGCGTTGGCATCTTGAACAAATTGCTCAAAAACGCATCCATAATCGAGCGTAACTCAAATGATAAAGTCAAGGATTCCTTGTATTCTATCGATGCAACCATTGACCAAAATAATCCCAAGTTAGATACGGCCATGTTCATCAAACACAATGCTGTGGCTTGGAAGGAGCCCCAAGACTTTTACTTCATTCCTTGCGATTTCTGGCACGACGATGAGTCATTAGTGACCAAAGAGCCAGAGCTCACTGAGTTGAAGAAACGCCTAAACTCCACCTTGAATGCATATTCAGTGCAGAAAGATTCCACCCTTGCTGCAAAAGAGAAATTGGAGGAGATCGCGCAGCAGAGAAAAGCCAGCGAAGAGACCCTAACCCTCAAGTTCGACTCCAAACTCGACGCAACGCTCATGTTGTTACAGAAATTCATGAAGGAGGATTCGGCGCGAGTCAAAAGTGAGGTGGAGATCGAAATCATCCAAAACTTCGCAGGCGACCAAGACTTGTCATACTCCGAGGCCCGCAAGGAGAGAAAGTCCAAATTTGGATTCCTCAGGAGCAGCAAAAAAAGTGCTGAACCCGAGCAGCACCACGATGCCCAATCCATCCATACAGTGACCAGCAACATCACCAGTAATTCGCAAGGCAATAAACTTGGAGGCTTATTCAGCTTGCGGAGAAGCAAAACTGGAGCGTCCACGAATACACAGGCCTCAGGGGCCGGGGCTGTGGCCTTGTACCCCTATGAGGCAGCTGGAGATGACGAAGTAAGTATCACACAAAATGAAGAGGTGGAAGTCATGCAAGAAGATGACGGATCCGGATGGACTCTTGTCCGCGGAACGTCAGGCGAGGGCCTAGTGCCCACAAGCTACCTACAAATGCACGAGAATCCGAGCGCAGCCAAGAAGAAAGGTCCATCAGTAGCACCGAAGAGAGGTGCACGTAAAGTGCAGTATGTGGAGGCCCTTTACGATTACACTGCAGGAGAAGACAATGAGTTGAGCCTTCAGGTGGGAGACCGAGTGGTTTTGACGCAAGACGACACGGATGGAAGCGGGTGGAGCGAAGGGGAGCTAAACGGAGTCATGGGCATGTTCCCCACAGCGTACGTGCGCAAGATATAAGCTGATACTGCGACTACATATAAATATCGTTAGTTATTTATAAGAGAAATACCCAATTAAGTATTTGTCAAATTATTTGCTAAAAGCATGACGGGGTGTTGCACGAGCCCAGTACACTAAAAACACAAGAATGGTATCCCGGAGGAAAGATGAGGTTTATGAGGAACGGCGGCAAGCTTAATATTCACCTGGGATCTCGAAAACAACCTGCTTACCAGTCAACTTACCGTACAACTGAGAGAAAGAGTCCAACTTGTAGTCGACAGTGGAAGAGTCCTTGGAGTCCAACAACACCTTTTGGATCTTCTCGCCACCAACCAAGTATCTGACTCTCTTGCCAACAATCTCAGTAGGGAAGACCATGTCCTCCAAAATCTTGTCGTGAACAGCGGTCAAGGTTCTGGAGAAAGGTCTCTTTTGCTTCAGCATGGACTTTCTGGCTGGCTTGGGCAAGATTCTTCTCTCGGCCAAGAAAACAACGTGTCTGTCAGGGAACTTCTTCTCCAATTCTCTAGTCAATCTGGTTTGAACCTTTCTGAAAGCAAAGAGAGATGGCACAGGGACGAAAATGGCCAAGGCCTTCTTACCACCGCTGACATCGAACTCCTTGATGGACTTGAATTGCAAAGGTCTCAACTCGGCCTTCAAGTCGGATTGACCCTCCAAGTCAATGAAAGCTTGGGCGACTTGCAACTCCAATTCAGTTGGGTTCTCTGACAAAATCTTGTTGGCGGCAGACATGATGGATGATTGTCGATGTGTGTTGAAGAAGGAAAATTTTTAGGAGGGTTTTTTTCTTAATGGTGCGACACCCAAAGTGAAAAAACATCTGCACCTGCACACGCGCATTGGGCCCTCTTGCTGAAGTGCGCGTCCGTACTGTCGAGGCGAGGGGTGGGCGGATCGTGCGCGGCGAGGAGTGCATCTCGACCGCATCACGTGATGCGTGTGACTGTGTTGACTGGCCCATCCTCTTGCAGGCATGAATTCGGCGGACCCGACCCGAAAAGGAAGGCAAATTCAGTTCCACACTTATAAGACATAATTCAGAAATTACGATGCGAGACGGTTGGGCCTATTTATATGTTCGTTACCAACTCCCATAATCCTCAGTGTCGAGCCCCCACCTCCAGTGACTGCGTAGTCCTTGGAGTCTACGTCTACATGACTATGCCATACAGCAGCGGAAGGAAGGACGGATCTCCGGGATTATGTCTTTTTCATTAGTCTGGTCCGGATGGTGTTGCAGTCAAGCTTGATGCTGACCTATTGTGCCGACCAGTTTGTAGCATAGCGTTTGCACCAAATGCTGCCCGCATCCCAGCTCTGTATCAGCGTGCGCCAATATAGTTCGCTAGACTAAAGCAGCAGATGAGGCCACTAAATACTCCCCTTAAGCTTTGACGCGTTTAAAGCTGTCCACTTAAGATCAAGCTTGTTCCACCAAACGTAATTATAGTCCAGGCGGCATGCCGGGTGACGGTTGGACTCACAGTCCACCATTCTTTTAGTTCAGTCCAGCTTTAATTTCAAAAAACCCAAAAACTGCCCAAAAATTAAGTCTACGCATTGGTTCCAATTTCGCTCAAAACTCACGCTCAGGTATTGATACCTAACTTGGGGTTGATGGTGAATGTGACCTGCGCATTGATGCTTGAACGTGACAATGCGGTCTTTTGCCGTCAAGTGGTGGTTTCGCGGTCAAGTTGCCAAAATACTCACCACCGAGAAAAGCGTGGCAGGAGAAGCAAACCTTATACATGATATGCGTGGAAATAACATTGATTCTCAACCCACACGAATACAACATCTCGGATATGTGTCCCATGTCATGGTGACCTTCTGAAAGCCGTCTGACCAAACCGTGCGACTCGCACAAATAAATAACCTCTCGTATGGCCTTTTGTTAATGATCATACTCCATGATCTCCTGCATACAACCTGCATACATTATCCTCGCCTTGTCTGGTGCTCCCCACAATGCAATTCATCCTCCTCGGGCTCTTCACCAACCTCTCACGCCAACAAACACGCACCATCATCAGGTTATCCCACTTTGTATCAATGAATCCCCCGATTGAAGCCGTCAAGAAATTAGCTGCCTACAAGGCAGTCGATGAGAATTTCCCCAAAGATGCCAAAGTCGTTGGTGTCGGGTCAGGAAGTACGGTGGTGTATGTGGCAGAGCGGTTGGGCCAGCTACAAAACAAAAGCCAGTTTGTTTGCATCCCCACCGGATTCCAACTGAAGCAGCTTATCATCGATAACGGGCTCACTTTAGGCAGCATCGAGCAGTTTCCCGAAGTGGATATTGCGTTCGACGGCGCAGACGAGTGTGACGAAAAGCTTAACTTGATCAAAGGAGGCGGAGCTTGCTTGTTCCAGGAGAAGTTGGTTGCAGTTGCTTCTAAGAAATTTATAGTCGTTGCAGACTACAGAAAGAAGTCTCAGGCTATAGGCACTCAATGGACACAGGGAGTGCCCGTAGAGATTGTGCCTAATGCATATGCAAAAGTGACTTTGGACTTGCAGAAAATGGGTGCAAAGGAGGTGATTTTGAGACTGGGTGGATCGTCCAAGGCCGGCCCTGTTGTAACCGATAACAACAATTTCTTGATCGATGCTCACTTTGGAGCCATCGCCGAACCCGAGGCTTTACACCTAAAGATCAAGCAGCTAGTGGGCGTGGTAGAGACGGGAATATTCACCAATATGGCTAAAAGGGCTTACTTTGGCGAGGAGTCCGGCGAAATCTCCGTGTGGGGCCAGTAGTTCAAGTTAAGAGGAGAACAACGCATCGGCAGGCAGATGGGGTCATGCCGCTGTGCATGACCCATATACCTTAGATGTAAGTATTTATGATAGACAGCTCAGTTAAGTGTTCAGGAAGCAGTATCTAAGAAGCGATAGAGCATGGGGCCTCAAAGACAGGCCCCAAGATACGCGTGAAAAGGATCAAGATACGCGTGAGTAAGATCAAGAGACGAGTAGAAAACCGAAGGGAAAAGGTCAAAACACGAATGGAAAGATCAAAATACTAGCAGAAAAGAGGGATTCTATGAATTATTAGATTATTGAGCAATGCCCTTTCATAGCCAGTATGAGAGTCAGTAGCAGATATTGACATCAGTTGAAACAACCGAGCAATGTACAGTAGCTATTATTTGGAGTGGCTAGAGATCCAATTCAAAGTCTCGCCCAAGCCAGTGCCGTCAATGGCAATGGTGGGGATCACGGACCAGGTGTGCTGGCCGCTGAGGGAGTTCATTTGGAAGCGGTCGATCAACTCCTTGGGCTTGATGGCGCCCGGCACGTCCTGCTTATTAGCCAACACGATCAACAAGCAATTGGCCAACTCCTTGTCATTGATGACTCTCATCAACTCCTTCCTAGACTCGTCCAAACGAGCAATATCAGAAGAGTCCACCACATAGATGAGCGCGTTGGTACCGGTAAAATAATGCCTCCACAAAGGACGGATTCTTTCTTGTCCACCACAGTCCCACACAGCAAACGACACGTTCTTGTGCTTGACGGTCTCCACGTTAAAACCAACGGTGGGCACGGTCTTGGACGTCTTGCCAAGCTTCAACTTGTACAAGATGGTGGTCTTACCGGCGTTATCGAGACCCAACATTAAGATTCTCATCTCCCTGTTCTTGAACAAGCGAGAAACAAGAATGCCCATGGTGATACTTGAAGTGACGACTGTAAAAAAAGGAGAGGATTCGAAGTCAAAGGGTATAGATATGATTAGATATCACGAATTAGGGATGTGTCACGATTTGGGGCCTTGAACAAGACAGTCGGCAAACGCAGTGCAAAAGAGACAGGCGTGAAGGGCGGGAGTTTTGAGACGCTAGTGAAACCATGGAGGGCAGTTTGACGATTCCTGCGTGCACACCGGCCTGCACCGCGTCCCACGCGACGCACCCTCTCAGCGTGTTATGAAGCCCACATGAAAATGCTGCGCAGCGATAGAAGCTTTAGTCAGAACCGCCCAAGATGCCGTTCCCTCTAGTTCCTGATACACCAACGATTTTGGGTCGCTTCTGACCCTATAATTCGCCTTTATTCATTCTCGGGTTTCATTGTAGTGTTACATAATCTCATGTCACTTTTTCCTTGCTAATGTGCCACTGCTTACTGTGCCGCTGCTACTGCGCTTCTGCTACTGCGCTTCTGCTACTGCGCTTCTGCTACTGCGCTTCTGCTACTGCGCTTCTGCTACTGCGCTTCTGCTACTGCGCTTCTGCTACTGCGCTACAGTTACTGTGCTACAATTTTTTCTGAGTTAATCCACTCCTATTACATCACCTCAGCACCCACTATTTTCGCAACTCGCTGTAGTGCCACGCTTCCCACAACAAACACTCTAATCAACACTCAAAATCAACATTCAAAATCAACACACATTTCGATCGCTCCAAAGAAATTTTCTTATCGATGCGTGTAACATGAATGGTCATTGATGCCATTGACACCGTTTTCCAGGAATTGCTCACTCGCCCGCATTTCATCAAGAACCTGACATCCATACTCGTGATAATCGCGGGACCTCAATAAATGTCTCATACTGGAATTCCAAGCGGAATGCCGTGGACTTGCCACGCCAACCCAAATCAAGAATGTTCAAGGTCCCATACCTGACCACTATTCTTTAGTCCCAAAGCTTTTATGATATTCCAAGCACTTTGGGCCGACCGCAACTAAGATGAATTTAAACGTTGTAAACGTTGGAGTTATATGATTGGAAACTCCGGCACAAAGTAGTAATGTAGATGAGTGTACGTAAATGGAGATTTGTAGTTTTGCATGGAGATGCACATAATCTGCCCAAACGAGTTGCAATTTGACATCTGCATTGGACCCAGCCTTTGACCGGCACCGTTACATACTTTGGTCATGGCCTTGGGAGATAGCTACAAGGGAACAATATTGCTACATATACCGCACTGTGCATTACACATGAAGGGATCATACTGCCATGGACCTTTGCAGTCACTTATTCGCTGGTGCGGTATTCGCTGGTTGGGTATTTTCTGGGTGCGGGATTTGCTGGGAGCTGAGAATTGACATGGCGCATCTCACCTCTCGGCCTTATGCACGCCAACGCACCTCCCTGCCTCAAAGGCCGCACCTCGTTTATTTCTCGTTAAGGTCCACTCGCCCACAAGTCTCGTTACATGCCTTGGGAAACTCGCCTCCTCTCACATCTCCCCCCTCCAGACCGTGAGGCAATCTTGCACTCATGGCATACGATGATCGGGCCCTGGGACCCTGGGAGCGCTTTCCAGCTTGGTTAAATATCACCCGTTCCTTCACTTGCTCACTTTTTTCATGGACTGCACTCGCGCAATGACACGCTCCAATGAGAGCTTCACGTCGCCCTTGGAGAAATGGTCCAAGTTGTAGTACTTGGGCGCCAACTCCACCAACCACTCCGGCTTAATGTTGGTAACTGTGCGAATGTAGTTTTTGGACGTCAACACGAATTCGTTGTAAATCACCCACTCGCCTTCCTTCGCCAACACCGTCAGTGGATGCACCAATACATCCTGATTATCCTTGATGGTCAAAAACCCTTTGTTGCCACTCTTTTTCTTGGCCACTTGCATGAAAAACCCAGCCGCCAACGCCTTGCGGATATTGTCCCAGTACTGAGGGTTTGCAAAGTCTGTGCTGTTGAGCTCCAAGTCGTGTTTCTCCATTATGCGGCCCAATTGTGACCGCACATTCCGAGCAGAGAGCAATGACCGATAAGACAAGAAATTGTCCCGGCACCATTGGTGTAAACCCACATTGTAGGCATCGTCTGAGTTGAAGCCCTCGTACACATTGAGCAACGTCAAGTGGTCTCCGTCAGGATGCGCAAAAGACATCTTTATCTCATCAGCTCTTTTGCGGGCAGCTGCCGGCCTCACGAATACATTAGGCACAGATAGAAGCGCCACGATCGTCAAGATCTCCTCCGAGCACTTAAAGCCCGGAGACCCAATCAACATCACCGCCAACATCGGATCCAAAGGAAATATCGACGCAAGTCTTCCCAAAGCTGTCAAGTCTCCTTCATCGCTGAGACATTGCAAGTAGTTGAGCTCCTCAAGTGCTCTCATCATGGTCTCCGGGGCTGGGGGGTCCATGAAGTCAAAATGAACTAAATCATCCACGCCCAATTTCTTCAATTCCAACACTGTCGACGCTAAGTTGCTGCGCAATATCTCCGGATACAGCTGCTCGATGAGCTCCTTATTAAATGCCTCTTCTGTGTAGAGACGGAAACATTTACCTGGCCGCGTGCGACCAGCTCTACCAGCTCTTTGCTGGGCAGAAGCCTTTGAGATTGGCGACACCAACAAGGATTCCACTCTGATCCGCGGGTTGTACACCTTTTGTTTGGAAAACCCGGGATCTACCACGTAAACGATGCCGTCAATGGTCAACGAAGTCTCGGCGATGTTAGTTGAGACAATAACCTTTCTGCCTGGTCTGCCGTTAGGCTTATGGTTTTCCGGCGCTGGCTCGAATATCTTCTGTTGCTGATTTGGAGGCAAAGACCCATAGAGCGGGTACACTTTGAGTGGCCCACATCCCTGTTCTCTGACTAGCTCGTCGGCCTCCAACTGGATCTTCCTGCACGCATCCTCGATCTCCTCTTCACCCGTCAAAAACAAAAGAACGTCTCCTTGGTCCTCGGTGGCATGGATTTGCAACACGGTTCGAATGGCCGCGTCCAAGTAGTCTTTCTGGTATTCCGGTGTGTAGTAAATCTCCACTGGGTGCGTCCGCCCGGGAACTGCAAGCAAAGGTGCCCCGTTGAAGTAGTTTTGGAATTTCTCGGCATCCAAGGTTGCGGACATGATGATGATTTTTAAATCGGGCCTTCTTAGCGTGATTTGCTTGAGCAATCCCATAAGAATATCGGTGGCCAAGGTTCTTTCGTGGGCCTCATCCAAGATGATACAAGAGTACCGAGCCAACATGTGGTCCTCCATAGCTTCCCTCAACAACATACCATCGGTCATGTACTTGAGAATAGTTTTCGGGGAGGTTTTGTTCTCGAACCGGATGGAGTAGCCCACCTCCTCTCCTAAATTCACGTCCATTTCGTCCGCCACTCTCTTGGCCACAGACATGGCCGCCACTCTTCTGGGTTGGGTACACGCCACCTGGGTGCCGCTGAGATGCGGCATGTCATCGTAGAGAACAAATTGGGGAATTTGGGTTGTTTTTCCTGACCCGGTTTCTCCCACAAAAACCATGATTTGGGTGCTCTGGAAGATCTTCAAGAACTCATCTCTTTGAGCGTGCACTGGTAACTCTCTCCTGGTCTTCAAGATATCCACGTACTTTTGACTGAACTTGGTGCCCGTGAAGGGGTTAACCGGGCCGCTCTCCAAAATCTGGGCCGACGAAGCGGTAGTTTGGAAGCGCTGGGCAAGGTTAAATTCTCCGCCATCATGCACGTCCATTTTCTGGGGTGTCTCATCTAGAGCGTGGGTTTTCATGCTTTTCTCTGCACTCTCCGCCACGGTTTCCGCCACAGAATCCTGTAGCTTTTGCTTCTTGTACTTTTTCCTATCTTCCTTGGCCATTACTGAAGATGATGCCTGTAGAGGGACATTTATCTCATCGCGTGGTGTAATATGCAGGAAGACACCCTTTCAACACCTTTACCACTTTTGTCACTTTTCACCTGAGCAGTTTCGCCTCCTTTAGCAGCGGCATTAGTGATAATGTTATGCTTAGAGTTGATTCCATGGATACCTATTTGTTTTAGAGGACCACCGTTTGTGCAAAATACAAGGGCCCACCAGGTACATCACGGAGACATAATTGCAATTCGAGATTTCATCTTCAGGACTGCGCCCCTGTAACGGTTGGAGGGTTTATAAATGGATATAGTGCATTAAGCAAAAGCAGTGTATGGAGTCGGGCATCGGAAGAGGGTTGAAGTTGCAGTCAGCAGCCAGAACAGATAATGGACTGTACATAGAGTGGACTGTACAGAAGAGCTGGTTTGCACAGAGAACAACACAGTGGGATACACCAAGACAGTAGAGTAGCTGAAGTTGTGGCAAGTATTAATCGCTGAATGCAGTACCAGAACTCATGCGAGAGAATGATTGATGCACTTTTTCATTCATGCGTTCAATATGGCGCGGCCGCACGTGGTGTGCACCTCCACATACCCCGCGGTCTACGGTTGAGAGCCCCGGGTACCCGCAAAGTCATGCAAAAGCAGAAGCGAGAATTGCTGGCACCCGCAGTCGAGGTCAGTAGTTGCAAATTCTTCACTTGGGCGGCCTCGCGCCGGCACTCCTCTGGCCAACGTGTCTGTGCCCCCCCTGGCTCCCTGTAAATCGGCATGAAGCCACCCTGGTTCCAAAGTTGCGTCTTCGCGCCCCTGGCCATAGCCTTTCCCCCACGTTTCCGGCCCGTTTCGGGGTCTCTCGAATCTGCAATTATGGGCCCTGGACGCGGCCCGCCGCGCGTTGCATCAGACCGCGGCACTTTTTTCGCTTCTTTCTTTTTCTCCGCCGGCGCGGAAGACCATATTCTGCCAGACACTCCGCATCTGAACCACTATCGCTTTTCTTCCGACCTGCTGTCTTCGTTCACACCTATGTCCCCCGGAAAATCTGTTTATGAAGCAGCTGTGGTGGCCTCAGCCGCAGGCTCCGTCGCAGGCCGCTCGTTTCAAATCTTGTTAAACGATGCGTCCGCATGGTATAATGGTTCCTTCATATCTAGTCTGCTCAAGGCCCATGATCCGAGTACCAACATGTGGGAATCTCTACAGAGAGCAGCACAAAGGAGCCGAGGATCGAACCCGACGTTCAGAAGCCTGGGCCCTGTACTGAGAGACCCTGTTGACCACGGTCCTGCCTCGAAAGGCCCTGCTGGATGCGGTTCTGTCCCAAAAGGCCATATTGGCCACCTCCAGCAGACCCGCCAGTACTCCACCAAGACAGTGTTTGTAGAAGACCATGTCAAACACAAGAAAAAAAAGTCCAAGGCAAAAATGAGGCCAAAGTTGATAGGTTTGCAAGACAAGCCCGAGTTTGTGATGTCGCAGAGCCTGGTGCCCACCACTAGATTGGCTCGAATCTTTCATTATGGCTCTTTAGCCGCTGGAATGGGCCTCAGTGCTGCATCCCACGGCATCAAGCACATCGCTCTGGGTAAGAAAGGTGAAATATCCCTCAAGAGCCTCTTCCTCAGTCCATCCAACATCGAACGAATGGCTCGGAAGTTCTCGCAGATGCGAGGCGCCGCTTTGAAAGTGGGGCAGATGCTCTCGTTCCAAGACCTGTCGCTTTTGCCTCCAGAAATACAGCAGATTTTGTTGCGTGTGCAGAACCTGGCCCACTATATGCCGCTTCTGCAGTTGGATAAGGTGATGCTGGCTGAGTTGGGGCTGGACTGGCGTGCTCGCCACTATACCCTGTTTCAAGATGTGCCGTTTGCCGCCGCATCTATCGGCCAGGTGCACGATGCTGTGACCGAAAACTTGACTCCCGTTGTTGTCAAGGTCCAGTACCCGGGCGTGGCAGACTCCATCGACTCCGACTTGAACAACCTTCTCTTGCTTTTGACCGCGCTGTCAATGTTGCCCGCAGGACTTTTTCTCGACAAAACCATTGCGAATGCCCGTGTGGAGCTCAAATGGGAATGTGACTACATCCGGGAGGCTCAGAATTTAATCCGCTTCCGTGACTTGTTGAAAGACGACCCCGTGTTCCAGGTTCCTCGCGTTATACACAACATGTGTGGCGAGCACGTTTTGACCATGGAGAAGATGAAGGGCACGGAGATTGTCAAGGGTAACTGGGACCAGGAGACAAAGAACTGGATAGCCACAAATATTATGCGTCTCTGCTTGAAAGAGCTCAAAGAGTTTAGGTTTATGCAAACCGATCCAAACTGGGCAAACTTCTTATACAACGACGAGACAAAACGAATCGAGCTTCTTGATTTTGGGGCTGCCCGTGAGTTTAATGAGCCCTTTGTGGGCAACTACATTGAAGTGTTGCGTGCGGCCGTCAGAGGGGACCGCGAAGCGGTGGAAAAATACTCCAAGGTATTGGGATACTTGACAGGCTTGGAGTCGCCCCTGATGATCAAAGCTCACGTGGAGCTGGTGATGGTGTTGGGAGAGGCGTTTGTGCCCAACGAACACACAAAGCTTTTTTCATTCAGCAACCAAACCATTACTGACCGCGTCCGCGACAACATTGGGTTGATGTTGAACGAGCGCTTGTCGCCACCTCCTGAAGAGACCTATTCCTTGCACCGGAAATTGAGCGGAGTCTTCTTGTTGTGTGCCAAGCTTGGTGCCTCGGTGCCTTGCGCTCAGCTTTTCAAGGATATTGTGGGCTACGGGGACGAAAAGTAGATGCGCGAGCGATAACAACCAAGAAGGCTAATATTTCCCAAACGCCTCTCTTCTTGGTTCTCGCCGCACAAGGGCTGGGCAATTAACGATTGATACGCTACTTCAGGCGACTAGTCGCCCTTTGTAATGGAACGAATAACGCAAGTTGGCCCACCGTAGCTGAGGAGGAAGTCCGGGCCGGGTCACGTGACACGCTCGCGTAATAAGACATCCCACCGGATATCCTTGGTTGTACATGGCTCGACCTAATGAAACCACCAGCCTTCTCACGAGCGAGCCACGAGACACACCACGAGACACCCCGCTCTCGCGGTTCAGGCACTTGGCCAAACAGAGCTCGGTAATCTTGGCCTCGTCGGGAATAAAAGTGTCTCGCAGCGATTCATTCTTCAACGCTGAGTTCGAGAGCTTCAATGACAGCACCATTCTAGACTCCGACTCCGAATTGACCAGCGGGTCCGAAGGCGCTCAAACTCTCACCGAACAATTTGACCATTATAAGCGGAAAGCGTACAGTTTATTGTGCAGCGAGGTCACACGCAATGTGTTGAAGTGCGCCGTGGCCTACTTGATCGCGTCCATGGGCGTGTACTTCACTCCATTCAATGCCTTCCTAGGTAATACCGACTCCAAGCATGTGACAGCAACTTCAGCGGTTTACTTCCATCCGGCCAGGACAAAAGGGGCCATGCACCAACTGGTGCTATTTGTTCTCCTCTCACTTCTGTTCACCTTCTCCTTGTCGTTAGCATGCCGCTCGGTGTCGAGCTTTTACTTCAATGTGGGCGAAGATGAGGTATCGTATACGATAGATCTTGTTGTGTCATCAATCGGGTTGGGGCTTATTGCCTTCATGAAACAGAAGGTCAACAAGGATACCTTCAACACTGCGTGCTCGTTGGCGTCGATCTCCCTCGTCACATGCATCGTAAAGGAGGGGTCGTTAAACTCCAACACGATTCCCATGATGCGGTTGTTTTCGACGTCGCGTGTGGTGATCACCGGTGCCATGGTGTCGGTGTTGATTTGCTATGTGTTGTGGCCCAAGAGCGCCGTGCACCAGTTGCGGCATTCGCTTAACGACTCATTCAACATCATGTCGTCGCTTGTTTCTGTGGTGACACACCGCTTTCTCCATGGAGAGAAGATCTCTGGCAAAGATAGCGCTGTATTTGCTCTGCTCCGAAAGAAGAGCGCCGAATTAGCAAAGAACTTGGAGGAGGCCCGCTACGAGCTTTTTTTGGTGGGCAAGGAAAATGAGTACGCTCTATACTGCGATATAGTTGAAGCAACCAACTCATTAATGGAGCACTTGCATGCTTTGCGTTCTTCTTGTGAGATGCAATGGCAGGTTCTCCGAGAGAACTCCACCGAGGCCTCACACGACGCGAACGGCGAGCTGGACTCGCGAAGCATGCTAAGCCGAGATACTCGCAGTTACCTAAACGTTTCAGAGCTGGTGGAGAACTTAGGTTCTCTATCTTTCCAGGAACCAGCACAGGGAACGGAGGTCGACTACCACGCTGTCTACTCTTCACAGCTCTTTGACTTGTTCGTTTACTACTTGGCTCCTTCTGTCAAGTCTCTCGTGTTCACTGTAAAGGAAGTCATGGCTCAGGTGCCATTTGAGAAGACGTTTGTCAATGATGTCAACCAAAGTTTCTTCGTTAAGTCCTCCAACTATCAGAACTCGTTGAAGAAAGCCATTGCGCTTTTTGAAAAAAAGCAGGTGCAGTCTTTCAACAAGCTCTACTCACAAAAAATATTTGAAACGAACTCTCTAGATTTTAAAACTGATCAGGAGGAGGTAACAGCGTGTTGCGGGAACTTCACTTCTTTGATAGCGCTATATGGGCGGCAATTGATTCGGTTTTTGCAACTCACCGAGGAGTATGAGGCCGTGGCTAAAGAACAGGCCCGAACGTGGAGATGGATGAAATTTTGGAAGTCTGCGCCAAGCGTGCCTACGCAGAAAAACGCCCGGTTTGAATCTAGCTTCGTCGACGCTTTACATGAACTCAAACTACAACTAAGACCCTCCTCTACTGCAGAATCCGGCTTGCCTCGGGCCATACAAAAAGATAGCATAAGGCTCAAACTCTGGCGATTTTTAGGTGTTTTAAAACGAACAGATGTTCAATTTGGCATTCGGGTTGGAGTCGGGGCGTTCTGCATCTCGGTGTTTGCATTTCTTCCCCAAACAAAAAGCTTCTTTGTTGACTACAGACTTGAATGGACATTGGCAATTTATTGCATTATGATGAGCAAGTCGCTTGGAGCTACGAACATGACGGTAAAGTGGCGGTTCTTGGGAACATTTCTTGGGGCCGTCTTGGCATACATAGCATGGCTCATATCTGACGCAAATGCCATTGTTTTGGCAACCACGGGGTTTCTTCTTTCGTTGCCTTGCTTTTACATTATAATCTATTGGGAAAGCAATAATGCCTACGGACGATTTATCTTGCTTGCATACAACTTGACGGCCCTCTACTCCTACAGTATGATTCTGAACGATTCGGAAGACGGCAAGGAAGGCGGAGACCGCCCTATTGTGGCGGAAATTGCCTTACACCGGTTTCTTGCGGTGTCTATCGGCATCATTTGGGCTTTAGTGGTGGCTAACGTCTTCCTTCGCAACAGTGCACGATCTCGATTAAAATCGGGGCTCACGATTTTATGGTTGCGCATGGGCGTGGTGTGGAATAGTGATCCCATGGACTACACCTGCTCCAGCGAGGGAAGTAATCTTTTGGGCTTGAAGGATTACCGCGAGACGCGCAAGCTCTTGATCGAGTGCCAGGCTCTATGCAAGCAGGCACCGCTAGAGTTCCGGCTCAAGGGCAAGTTTCCGACTGACATTTACGACAAGCTCTTGAAAAGCACATCTTCCATTTTGGATGCGTTTCTGAATCTCCAATTGATGATCGAAGTGGACCCTGCGCTTTTGCCAAACGAGGAAGTTGTGTTAAAGTACATTGAGAGCGAGCGAGAGGAGCTCGAGCACCGCATCTTTCTAACGTTTTACATGATCGCGAGTGCGATTGCCCTAGGGTTTCCTTTGCCAACCAAGCCTGCATCCACTGAGCATGCGAAGGACCGGCTCCTTTTGAAGTTATCCGAATTTCGCTCACATACCAGTGACTCCCAGGTGGACTTGACGAATGAGGACTACGTGTTGCTCTATTCCTACTTGTTAGTGACATCCACCATCACCAAGGAGTTGGACACAATTTTCTTGAGGATTAAGGAACTATTGGGCGATGTTTCGGAGGACTTGTTTTGGCTTGCATAGCTCATTGTAGCTTTTAATGTGGACGACGATGTCTGAAGCCGTGTCAATTACTGCCAATACCAGACATTGTCGTCGTGGTTGTCAAAATTAGTATTTGATCACGAACACTTTCGATTACATGCCCAGTGCTGACCGATGCTTTAGATCGCGGTCGCTGTTTGGACCGAAACATCTCGACTTTCTTCCAACAACTGTGGTGTGCGGATCAGGACAAGATCAAGTCACGATGCACGCGTCTGGATGCGAAGAGAACGCTCTGCCCAATGTTCTGCAGGGCGTTTCATCCTGCGTATATGGAGGAGTGGGTATGTTTTGTGACCATGTTTGTCCCGCTGCGTGGCCAGGTTTGTCCGGCCAGGCTTGTCAGGCGATGTGGTTTGTCCGGCCGCGGGTCACGTGACCATCGACAAATGGAAAGTCCCACAAGAGCGCTTACCCCCACACTGAAAAAATATATAGCTACAAGATTACCTCTGCGCCCTGTACCCACATTGCCCAAACACTCCATCCAACGGCACACCTACCATGGCTCAGGAAAGCATTGCGCAGGATACTGGCCTGCTGGATAAGCCCCCACAGGCTCTGCAAGCTCCTCACAGCGGACAGCCCGGCAATCCCATTCCATCTCACGACTATAAGCACCTTTTCCATAAGCTAGATATCGAGAACAACGGGGAGATCACGTTGAATGATTTTAAGAAAGCAATCAAGACGCTCAACCACCCTGTGGCTGCCAACCCCGACTTGGTGGAGAAGATGTTCCAGTCGTTTGACTATAACAAAGACAAGGTGATTGATTTCAACGACTTCAAGCTCTACCTCACCACAACCGATGACCAGATCCTTCGGGGGTTCCACAAAATCGACCAAGACCACGACGGGAAGTTGACCAAAGCCGACTTTATTCACTACTTGAAGAAGACGTTGAACTTGAGCCCCTCGGAGGATCTGGTGGAGCTCATGTTCAAGCAGATCGACCAAAGCGAGCAGGGGTATATATCGTACGACGAGTTTCGGGACTTTTTGCTCTTGATGCCCCGTCTCAACGGTTCGCGAATTAAAACTGCATTTTCCTACATTGCTGAGGAATTAGACTTGTCGTCGGACGGAGATGTGACTTTGATCAACCAGTTTTTGAGCGGGTTTGGCTTTTTTCTCGCAGGCGGACTCTCGGGTGTCGTCTCTCGGACTTGTACCGCGCCGTTCGATCGGATCAAAGTGTTTCTCATCGCGAGGACTGATTTGTCGTCCACGGTGATGAACTCCAAAGAGAAGATCTTGCAGGACGTGGCGCTGCGCACATCCCGGCAGGTCATCGATGATGCCCGCCTGTCTTTGGCTCAAGCAAAGGCAAAGGCTGCTCCGGCCGACGTCGCTAGTCTCCGTACCAGGACTATCCGGTCTCCCATCATCCAAGCGGCCCGGACGATATACCTCCAGGGTGGATTGCGCGCTTTCTACGTTGGAAACGGGCTCAATGTGCTCAAAGTGTTTCCCGAGTCGGCCATGAAGTTTGGATCTTTTGAGGCTACAAAACGCTTCTTGGCAACCGTCGAAGGCGTGTCCGACCCCAAGGATCTTTCTCGGGTGTCCACCTACTTGGCCGGCGGCATAGGCGGTGTGGTATCTCAATTCACCGTGTACCCATTGGACACCTTAAAGTTCCGGATCCAGTGCTCCAATCTTGATCTGCAAGTGAAGGGAAACACCCTTTTGATCCAGACCGCCAAGAACATGTTCAAGGAGGGCGGATTGCGTGCTTTCTATAAGGGAATTTTTGTGGGCACTAGCGGAATCTTTCCCTATGCCGCCCTTGACTTGGGTACTTTCAGTACCATCAAAAAGTGGCTCATCCAACGACAGGCTGCGCGGTTATCCATCCCCGAGGACCAGGCCCGCTTGCTGAACTCCATCATATTGACTTTGGGCGCACTTTCCGGCACATTTGGAGCCACCGTGGTGTACCCTCTCAACCTTCTACGGACCAGGTTGCAGGCGCAAGGGACTTACGCACACCCATACAAGTACAACGGCTTCAAAGATGTGTTTGTCAAGACAATCCAGCGAGAAGGAGCGCCCGGCTTGTTCAAAGGCTTGGTGCCCAACCTTGCCAAGGTGGCGCCTGCAGTTTCTATCAGCTACTTCATGTACGAGAACTTGAAGATTCTTATGGGCCTTCAGAACAAAATTTAATGCGCCATCACTACATGGACTTCTGCATTGAGCCGTTGAGCTCTACCCACCAACATGCATATTCTACACTATCGCAATATATTGCATCAATAAATGTATTAGACATTATATGGAACGACCGAAACAACGGGCCAGTCCCACAGACTAGCGCTTGACGCATGAGGCTCTGAAACGAGGATCTAAGCAATCACACAGGCCGGTGACCAGCCGTATTTGGTCTTGAGAGTCCAGAAGTTATCCTTTGGAGCAGCAGTGGACTTTTTAGATGTTTGTTGTGGAGCGGCCATTTTCGATGAATTCTTGTGTGATGATAAAAAACCAGGGCACCCAAGCGTCTTTAAGTATTCCCCAAATCAACTCTCGACGCAGTGTGATGCAGCCGCCGTCCACCTCGCATGTAAAGTATCGATATCTGAGCGACTCAAGTTTTAGGCACTTGCCTATTTGGGCTACCACAATGGCTCGATTCTAGAACAGACCATATGCATCATCTTTAAGTGCCTGAAATCTTTCAAGCAAAGAGTTCGAAATTAGAACACTGGAACCGAACACATGGTGTCGTCTCTCGAGTCTGCTTTTTTAGATTAAGCGATCCGTAAACACGAGCCTAGGTCTGACACTGGTGGCGCAGAGGAATGAGCATGACCCATGTTCTTTATAAGTAAAAACACCATTATGCAATGTGTTTGTTAACAACAGCACGTAGTGCGGCCAAACTGCCAGACACCCGCAATTTTCAGACTCCACGGCCAGAGAAGGCATGTGCGGAACCCTGTTACAGGACTGCCGCAAGTTGCCATCGCCACAGAAGATATTCATCAAAATCATCATAAAAAAATCATAGAACACATTCATAGAATATATTCATTGTGAATGTCAAAACACAAGAAGCCTAGCTCGACCTCGCCCAAGGCAATATGCTTTGTTCGCCTTGTATCAGACCTCGTGGTCAATTTGACCCATTGAGCCTGCTCGGAAGAGAGGTCCATCGATTCATCGACATTGAGCAAAAACTTGAAGAATAGGTCATTGTTCGGCGCTTCTTGCGTGCGCTTGAGCTCCTCCACGTGGAAGAACATAAGGCTACGCAAGTGAGTATAGAGACTATTCCAGTTGAGATCCGGCATGTCGAGCTTAGCCAGGTGTACTGGCACCTTTTTCACAAGAAAATCCAACGACGAAATTTCTCTGGCAAGCCCCACAAACTGGCTGAAATTTACCACGTACCGCTTGGCCACGTGTAGACTGCTCTCTTTATACACCACGACAATCACTTCGTGCACCTTTCCCCCGCCGTCTTTTTGAACCAACACACTCAACATTTGGGTGGCAAATAGAGAGAGGAATTCCGTGAGCGGCGGTACGCGGCTTTCATTAATGGTCAAGTCCAAGTACCTTTTCTTGTCGAAAGTGCTATCCGGGTATATTCTGTTGTAGTATAAAATTTGGGAGATCCATACGATCAAGAACTCGCGGAGCTGGAGAAGAACATTTTCAAGCGTCAAGGGATCCATCCAGTTATCGAAGAGCCGGCTAACACGTTGCGGTGGACCAGCTGATGTGGTTGGCGCCACGATGGGTGAGCGGCCGGGCGCGCTATCGGTGATGTGATGGTCCAGCCACGTGACGCCCGGCGGGGTGCCCGATTCGCCGGCTTGACTAGAAGAAGTGCACTCGAAGATTGAACAGAAACACTGTACCAACATTGGTCTTCTTAGTCCTGTGAATTTTGCACAAACTCTAATCCCTGTCCTAATCGCCCTGCTGAGAAAGACTGGGAGCTGGGTGAAGTCACGTGTGGCATGCACCCAGCGACTCAGGGACCATAACGCGTCTGCAGTGCCGTTCTACAAACTCTTTTTCACCAGTAAGCTCGGTCTTCTTTCTCCAATACTACTCGTTCTGCCGAAATTCCAATCCAGTGTCTAGCTTGCGATTCCCAGATGCCCATTCAGTCTATTAGCAACCAGGATGCCACCAAAATCACGTCGGGCCAGGTGATTGTGGATCTAACCGCCATAGTGAAGGAGTTGATAGACAATGCTATTGACGCCGGCAGCGACAAGATCGATGTAACTCTCCACAATTATGGCGCTATGTCTGTGGAAGTACTGGATAACGGCCATGGAATCGACCCCGGGGATTTTCCGTCACTATGCCTCAAACATCATACATCGAAGCTCCAAACCTTTCAGGACTTGGCGTGCATGACATCTTTGGGGTTTCGTGGCGAAGCCATGAGCGCGCTTTGCGCAATGGCTCACGTTTCTATTGTAACGTGCTCTCAAGCGACGTTTCCTCGTGCGTCGCTGTTAGAGTATGACTCCATGGGAACGCTTATTCAGCAGAAGTCGTCAGTGACAGGCAAGAAAGGCACTTCTGTGCTTGTGAAGGACATGTTTCACGCAATGCCCGTTCGGCAAAAAAATTACACTCATCACATCAAACGGGAATACTCCAAGGCTCTTGCCGTGATGATGGCATACCTTGTAGCATACCCTCACATCCGATTTACCCTCTACAACATCAGTGGGAGTACGGGGAAGAAGTCGATGGTTTTTGGTACCCAAGGGCTTCACTCATCGATTCCTGATGTCCTCGTCAGTCTCTACGGCAGCAGCGGGGCTCGTGGGCTAGTGCCTATAGACTTTCACATCGAGAACATCCATGCTCGTTTCAAAATCAATCTACACAGTGCGCCGCTGAATTTGTCAATGTCTGTGAATGGGTTTATTTCTGACTGTTCATTTGGAATGGGGCGCGGGGCCACCGACCGTCAGTTCATAAGCATCAACCTGCGCCCTGTGACTCACAAACGGCTTACCAAGCTAGTAAACGAGGTGTATCGGTCTTTTAATACTACTCAGTCGCCGGTATTTGTGCTCAACTTCACTCTTGACCCCTCGCTAGTTGACGTTAATGTCACTCCCGATAAACAGCTGGTTATGATGCAGTATGAGGATGTGCTCTGTGAGGTTTTCCGAGAAGAACTCACGGAGCTTTTTACCGACCGTAATAACTATGTGCCAAAGAGCTGCGTTGGTGTTGTTGAAATGGGCAGTCAGGTGAAGCAGGATGATGGTTTTCAGCGGTCCTCCTCAAGTATCGGAGCGCATAAACTCAAGGCGCACGACGAGAAGGAAAGGGAAGACAGAGATGAGGATGCTATTGATGATGATTATGACGCTTGTGAAGATGAAAATGCAGATGATAATGTAGATGGAAATCCAGAACAAGATGCAGAGCAAGATGAAGAACAAGATGAAGAACAAGATGAAGAACAAGATGAAGAACAAGATGGAGAACAAGATGAAGAACAAGATACAGAGCAAAATTCTGAACAAATTGCAGAGCAAGATACATTTGTGGGTTTGGAAGCGATGAATGAGAACACAACCCAGGAAACCAAAAAAAAGTTAACGGAGAGAAGCAGCACGTCAAGAAAAGAAGTTCCAAATACCTTTCTGGCCGACCTGCCTGGCTCACTCAACGTACTGTGCATTTCTCCGCATTCTCAGTCTATCATCGAAGAGTCGATACGTCAAACTTCTTCGGACATTGAATCTCTGAATCATGCTACCTTGAAACCTTTTGAGTGTCCTGAGGTGAAAACCATAGAACCAGAACTCAATACTACTGACGATTTCGATGATTTGTCCGAGGCCGACTTGCCCCAAGACTCTCCTATCCTGTTGGCAATAGGAGACTCCGGCGAATCGGTAAAACGAGATTTATTCGTTTCTGAAGATACAGATGATTCCATGATAGCTTCAAAAGATATTAATGACATGAAGGTGGCGATATATGGCGACAATGAAGCAACGGGATCAAGGGAAGAGAAAACAGAAGGCTCAGTCGGTGGTGCTAGAGATTTGACAAAATCTTCATACAAAAGACAAAAACTACATCATCTCCGCCAGCATATTTTGCTAGATATACCCGGGATAATCGAGCAGGACAAAAGTCACACTCATTTCGACTCCAAGCATGTGGCACATTTGCACGATCTTACGGAAGCTATGGAGATCAAAAAACAAGACTTTTTAGATATGAAGGTGATTGGGCAATTCAACCTTGGTTTCATAATAGTGAAACATGATGAGCGTATCTTCATAGTGGATCAGCATGCACTGGACGAGATCTACAACTTTGAGATACTAATGAGTTCCTTGGTGCTTCAGGCACAGCCGTTGGTGGTACCCCGAATGCTCGAGCTTTCAGCTATTGATGAAATGGTGATTTTGCAGCACCTGGAGCAGCTTTACAAGAACGGCTTTATTATCGAGGAGGTGGAAGATGCAGTTCCTGGGCGACGGGTGCAACTAAGAGCTGTTCCCGTACTGAAGAACATTGTGTTCGACGATAGTGATATGCACGAGTTGGTGCATAAACTACATGAGCACGGGGGAGCATTCGAAAACAAGACAAATCACACGGGCAATGTCGCTTCTGTTCGCTGTACCAAGGTGGACAAAATGATAGCACTGAGGGCATGTCGGCTGAGCATCATGATTGGACAGGCGCTCTCGAGGTCAAAAATGTCTGAGGTGGTGCAGCATTTGGCGGGATTGGACAAGCCATGGAATTGTCCCCATGGAAGGCCCACGGTGCGACACTTGGCTGATTTTCAGGGCGAAGGCTTCTGCATGGATTATGAGCTCTAGCGTTCAGGACCTGCGAGATGGACACATCCTTCGGGCAATTGATCAACGGAAAAAAAAAAAAAACGGCTGTGCACATGATATACTTTCCATCACCACGCATGCCTTGAGCGGTCCAAGCATGCTCTCATCTCTTGCTAGGTGTGAATTAATAGCTTCCTCTGATAGGCGTACCCTCCGAATTGGGCTGCATGCGCGGCGCAGGACCTGCATCCAGGCTGCATGCGCGGCACATGCTCTGCATGACGGACCCGAGCCGAGAGACGACGAAGGCGCAGGTGCAGGAAGACGTTGAACAACCTACTCTTGGGCCCTCGCTTCGCGCCAAGTGAGCACCTCCCCTCACAAAGCCCAGAAAACCCCGAAAGAATCTTCTTGGCTCCGAGTCCTTGGTATCCCTCATTGCTACTCCAACACTATCGGCACACTTTTTTCCCGGTCCCAAAGTGGCACTTGTTAGACCCATCAGATAAACTTTAGTGTGCACCTGGTATAGCGTAGTGCGCTCGGCTCTTGGTTTCACGAGAGTTGCCCTGGCTGCAGGAACTACCATCACATAGCTGACCCGGAATCGGCTACTACTATTCCGTTTCTATTTTTGCTATCATCGGCTGCTCCCTGGCAAGCGCCTCTTTTCCTGCATTTAATCCCTGCTAGCAGAGTCAACATCTGACTCGCTCGGCTCCTCGCCGAAACTCCCCACCCTCCACCAATCTCATCCTCTCCGCTGATACCAAGCGTCCAAATCTTGGTGCCCTCAAGTGTACTCCATTTACCCTTTTTTGAACCCCGTACTCGTGGACTTTGGATCTGTGTTCCAGGCTACGACCTCCTCGAACATTCTTCATCATGACGAAGCATGTCAATACTGAACGGCGCAGCCGAAGGACACACAAAAATTCGAAGGACGGCTGCCCCAACTGCAGATCCACCCGTATCAAGTGCAGTGAGGAGCTCCCCGTTTGTGCAAACTGCATCAAAAAAGGCCTCCGATGTGGCTACTTAGATTTTCCCGAGGAAAGGCTCGAGATAATCCGCCGCAAGCATACTTGCAACACACCGAGGGGCGCTTTTGGCCTGAGCTCTATTCCGGTGCCCTTTTTACCGGCTTACCAACTACACATGCCCATGAGGCCATACACGGAAGAGGAGTTCTCGGGCAGGACCCCAAACGGGAACTTCGAACCGGGTTTGTCGGCCGAGCCTCCCAAGTACGGGCAACTTCAAGCCGAGCCTGCGGCCGCCCATTTGCCTGCTCGTGTTATGGATCAGGCCACTCCAAACCAGGTGATGAAACCGTTGCGTCGCGGAGAGAAGCCCGGCTCGCACCTTTCTCGGCACAGTAAGGTGTCCTCAGATCTCCGCTCCGAAGTCTATTCACGAGTATTCTCTCATGTGGCCTCAGAGCTTATGGACTCGGGCTGGGTTTTAAATCAGCCGAAGCAGCTCTTGGAGACTGTTGAGCTCGGAGACTGGGAGTTCGGCAACGGTTTCAACTATACGGAGCTCAAGACTGCCGACATAAACCCAAACATGGGTGATGTTGGGCTAGATCTGCTGCATCACCTCTCTACTGATGTCGCTGACTTGGGGTTCCAGATCATTGAGGAACATGCTACGCAGGGAAAATCGCTGACCATTAGAAAACTCCCGAACGGCATCGAAATCAAAAAGACCTTCCATCGTTTGGAGGTGCCTGAATACCTCAAGATCAGCTTCACGCCTAACCAATTCCTCCGAAAGCGCAAGTCGCTACTTCCTCTCGCTGAGATCGATACGCCGATGGCTATGCCTATCTACTTTGAGCATGACTCCCGCAATTACTGGCTTAATGTGTTTCTGAAGGCCACTCGCTTCGACCTTTTCTTCCAATACTTCATCGACAAGTCTCTCAATATTCTAATACGTGCATCAGAAGCCGTGGTAAACGGAGACATAATCACCACGCCGCCTAAAAACATCGCAAACGGCCATGCCGAGGGTAACTCCCTCCCATTTTTTTACAATACTTGTGATTTGGATACTTTGACCAAGATGTCTTACGTGTCATATGGTAAATTAATTCTGGAGCTCCGACAGTCAATTCTGTGTTTCAACCCAGAATACCCAGCTAAAATGTCCCTTTTTTCGGCCAGGGCTTGTTACATGAACCCGGCGACGGATTTCAAAACATATACCCTAATGATGTCTGGAACACTCAATCTTTTCAAAAATATCTTGCTGAACGCACTGACCCAGAAGAGGTCTGAGCGTAATATCCGGCACGAAATCTCCATGCTCAACTACTATTCAATGATGGCAGTGTGCCCCGACTACAATAACGAGGTCATATGGGATTTAAAAAGAAGCTTTCAACAATTTAAATTCTTTGTGGACCAGATGGTGGCCAAGCAAACCAAAGGATATCAGCTTGATTTCGGCCTGGACCGCGTATTACATGACTCGCTTTTCATGCACAAATGCCATGAGCTAGGCAAGTATCTTACGAAGCTCGAAACATACTACATCCCCATGCTAAGGCAGTATAATGACCACTATACCAACATGGGTCTGGGGTCGGGCAACTCCGCCATTTGCTACACATCGGCCTCGCTCATCTTTGACATGATGTATGAGTGGTTCAAGATCTACCCCGGCGAAAGTCTATTGATGGGAGCCACGGCGCACCCGCTCAAGAAACTCATCCATCTCTTTTTTCATGCGTTGGGAAAAACATTGAACCACGGTTTTCCGCCCATCAAATCCGTGATGTTTGTGGATCCGTGCAATATCATGTTTACCAAGGTGGGCATGCAGTTTTCTAAGCCGGACCACAACGAGCTTCGCTTGTACCCAGAATTGGTTCCCGTAATGGCCTCTTTATACAGGACCATCCACTACTTTGAGAGCCGTCTGATGTTGTATGGATATTCCATGGCAAACGAGACAATTTTGGACCGCCAGTATCTCCAGTCAGTGGCCACGCCTGCTCCCAAGGACTGGGAATATAGAGACATCATCCACATATGTCCCCCAAAGATGCGAGGCGAGACGCAGGTGACCAGATTCTCCTCGGGCTATTTCAAAGTGGAGAACTTTGCGTTTCCGGACTCGTTGCTCACCAATGCTATATGTGCGGAATTGATAGCCCAGGAGGCGAACCGCCAGAAGAACGCGATTGCAAATGAACCGTTCCTATTTGATTTCCACCTCGGGCTTTCGAACCATGACTTCAACCCAGAACTGATCATCAAGTGCCACGTAAACCTTCAGAGTGAGCAGCTCAAAAAGCGGGGCCACATTCCAGTGGAGAGGGCAAAGCTCATAGTCGAGACCTTGATTCAGGCGCACTGCGAGGTGGATGCTGCTAGGAATATTGCGGCTTAAGCACAAGAAAGCAACCGAAAGATCACTGACCAGAGCAATGACTATGAAAGTCTCACCCCTATGTGAGAGCCACCCACGGACTATGCAATTAGAATACAGATGTTCACATGTGCGATATTTCATGTGGTGTACGGGTTTGCCTTTCAGAGTCCGTCGCACTGTGATCTCGTGACGAATCGCCCGCACCCCATGGGCTGCTTGCGCGCGATATATGCGGGCCTGGGTAACAAATTTATGGTACATGGCATCAAAACAAATTACAGTCTGAAAGCGCACTACAAGCCCTTCTATTTCACGAAGCACGAAAAACATTCATGGTTTATTGCGCGAATGAGGGCGTCCGGCTCTCTGAATGAGGGAGTTTCGGAGCGCCGCGCCCAGTACTCAGCCCATGTAAGAATTGATGCAATGCTAACTTCATGACATAACGCATTGCGCACGCCATGCACGTCGCAAGGCAGGCTTGCGCAACAATACTGCTTTGAGACACAATGGGCGCTACCAATGAACGGAAGCATATGGTGCCAAACACCAAAGGTATCGGGGTCACCAGGTCAGGTGCTTGCAAGACAACACGGAATGCGTCACGTGAAATACGTACGGAGTCGTGTACAGTAACCCTCCATATGCGGTGCTTCGCTCGGACCATGCAAGCTCAACACATGCGTCGGATGCTCATGCGGTACTATATACAGGCCCGTATTTCACTTTCCCGGTGGAGGGCCCGTTCACGGCATCGCCACAGGCACATTTCTTTCAGTGCCATTTACAAACTCAACCCAACTACTCACATCCTGATGGCCGGCTCCAAAGCACCCCGGCGCAAAAAGCACCGCAACTCCAAACTTGGATGTGCCACGTGCAAGCGGCGCAGAGTCAAATGTCTGGAGGATCTTCCCGAGTGCTCCAATTGTGCCAAGCACCATTCTCATTGTGAATATCTTGACTATAGTCAAGAACAGCTTGAGGCATTTCGCCGGTGTAAATTGGAGCAGCAGAAATTGAACAACCCCAGCCTGATAGCGCCCCCTTTGTCTGGATCGGAGGACCAGCTAGAGCTGCTCTCATTAGGAGCAAGCTCAGCTCCAAACATGCAATCTCTAACCATCCACAATCAACGCACATTGGAAGGTTGTGAGGTATCGCTGCGAGGCAGTCATCTGAGCGAGCATAGCCGCCTGCCAAGTCGTCAGCTGTCGTTTCCATCTGTGGCAGAAGGGCTGACGTCTTCGCACAGCGATTCAAACATGAATATCTCGCTGAACACGCTGGTGAACAATGTTTCATTAAAGGAGCTCGATCCAAGTGTTTATTGGCATCAGACTCCCATGTGGCAAGCCCAGTCCCGAGAGATTGCACCCGGTAACTTCATGAATGACCAGTTGGGCGCAGCACCTTTGGGGACATTGAGCTCAAACACGGCGGAACTGAATCAGGAATTTGAGGGCTTCACTGCGTCATCGAGTTTCACGCTGCGCTTCGACAACTTGCTCGCCACTCAGGGCAAGGAAATCATCTACCCGGTCTACTCATCCAACGTGATGCCTCCGTTTGAGTTTGACACGGCAGCGCAGCCAGCCCACGAGAGCTCCGCAGTCTCCGTATCAGAACCATTGCGCTTGGTGCTGTTGCTGGAAGGCAGTGAAGCCCTACCAAATGCCGTGCGGCTGCGGCAGACCTTCAGGGCAAACAATTTGCCCTCAATAACTGAAGTCGACTACAGGGCACGCTTATTCGAAGTGATGTTGAAATTGGGTCCATCTATCTCCCAGGGCTTGGCCAGTCTCGAGCAGATCCGTGGTCTTTACCACCTGTGGTTGTGTTTCTTACTCGAATCTGGCTACACCCAGGAGGTGATGTTCCTGTGCCTCATAAACTTGACCACCAACTACCTCATTTCCAACGTGTTTTCGAACTGGGACTGCGACCGGCTCAACGCGTATTTCCAGGTGCGCAACTTCCGCGACACGCTCGTGACCCACCTGATCAAGCATTACGCCGTGGGCATCCGGGAGTTGCGGTGCCTCCTCAACCAAGATAAAGAACAACGTATTGCAGCAACGATGTCGTACATGCTATCGTTAATGTCCATGTACGACCCGGAAGCTACCATCAACTCTACCGTTTGCTTTCGAGATGGCATGTTTTCTGTGCTCGCGCATTCGCTTAGCAAGGCCACTGACACTTATACCCTGCCAAGGAATGTGGCGCTCACTCACACTCAGCTTGTGGGCAACATATCGCGCACAATATACTTTCCGGCATACGACCCAACGTTTCTCCTTGAGTACGAGCATATGCTCCTGTGCCTACGCGGGTTCTTATCGCGGGTGCTGCTGGCGGTGACCGATGCCCGCACTTTCGACTTTATTCTAAAGACTTTGGAGGAGTTTCAGCAGATCTGTCATGACACCAACACCACATACATCCCCGTGGCCAACAGCAATTTGCACGACCTCAAGCGCCAGACAGAGGTGACCTTCACCCTCTTCCACCGGTGGGCGAGGTTCAACCCCGCACGTCTCATGGTCGCGCGCCGCTCCACCGACCCGTTGGAGAAGCTCTTGAATATCTTTGTCATACTTTTCCGCAAGGCCGTGTATGCAGTCCTACCGCAGGGCAAGTTCATCTACCTTAGGGACCTCAACTCGCCGTTGATGCTCGATGTGTTCAATATCTTTGATGATTTGGAGTTCTACAGCTGCTTGGCGGACCCATCTCACGTGTGCATCGACCGCAACTTGTACCAGCAGTCGTTGGTGGAAATCAGAACCTTGGCCGCGTACGCTATTCGCGTCAATCGCTTCATGGCGGCCCGCACCCAATACCTCTACTCCACCTTGGTGTATAGTGAACGCGTGCGCCGCCTCTACCCACTCAACAAAAACAACATGATTGAATGGAGACTATCCGTCAAGGACATAAGTGCCATCCGCAAGGAATTCAAAGAACGTGTTGGCATGGAAGAGACCATGATCAAGTCCTTCAACCGCACCTACATCTCCCCTCAGCACTACCCACGAATCGTGTCGGACCCAAGCCGTGCGAACCTTCTGCCAGAGGAGCTCACTCCATCCAATATGCTGGGCGAGTCGTATGTCGATCTCCTATCTATTGACCACCGGGGACTTTTGCTGAAAGACCTGAGCCCGCCTTCTCTTAAATAGGACCCATTTCATACAATTATAGACCCTCATTGCTAGATCCACCATGGTTAGCGTGCCACCCATGGATACACAATTGATCTACGACGTGCGGATACAAGGGGATACCACTCTCGAACCACCTGGAGAGAGGCGTGCCCAGTCCTGACGACCTATCTCTGAGGCTTAGACGAGGCGGCACCAGTTGACTAGTGCTGCCTGTTGACTTGGGCTGACGTCTGAATAGTGCTGGTGTCTACACACTAGTATCCAGAGCTAGCGGTTCCAGGTGCATTTTTGGATATTGATATGCGTACAAGCCTGTACGAGTCGTCCTGGCTGTCGCACTGTGCTGCACTGTCTGCTGCACTGTCTGCTGCATTGTCTGCTGCATTGTCTGCTGCACTGTCTGCTGCGGTCTGCTGCCTTGCTCAGTAAGCCTCAGCTGTCTTTTCCAAAACGTAGTACTAATGTGTATCAGTATGATTCAATTAATCTCAACTTTAGTACTTTGGCTCCAAGCTAAACCCAAATATCATCCGGTTTCAGCCCTCTTTGTATGACTTTCGTACAAGACGTTGCATTCCTGCGTGCTGTAAATGTGAGCGGTCGTACGCCACCCATTCATGCAGCGTTCGCACACGCTTGCAGCACAGAGCACACAGCAGACGCCCATGGCCAGCATTGTTTCAGGCAAAGAATTATGGGCGGCTCAGGTATTTCATTTGTCATTTGACATTTCTCATTGCTCATTGCTTATTGCTCGTTGCTCATTGCTCATTGCTCATTTTTCATCTTTCATTAGTCATTGATCATTAGAGAATATTATTATTGGTTGGTGTTTGGTGTTGGGTCATTGATGGTTGGTCATTAGTAATTGAGTGGTTTGTTCAGCCCTGGCGCTTCCCTGCAGTCCAAATCCGCACTTCATCCTCCTTCAGTGCACCATGGATGAGGAGCTAAGAGGCATCACCTCCACGCTCACGTCGTTTCAAACCTTCCACGAGTGGCAAAACCAGTCGGTTGTAGAACCGAAGACTAAACGTTATGCCGGTCTTCCTCCAAAAGAAAAGGCGCTTCTAGACTGGTACCCCGCCTTGACGCGAGACTTGAGTCAATGCGTCCACATCAACCAGTCGTTTGTCCAGAACTTGGCCGCAGCTGCAGCTAAAGATTGGGGCGTTCCGTTGGGCCCTTTCGAATGGGAACCATGTCTGGAACTGGAGTTACGCAAAGTGCATCAGACACTTCTCCAGCTTGTTCGTGATTGGAGCTCGGAGGGAGCCACTGAGCGCCTGCAGTCGTACCAACTCGTGCTCGATGCGGCCTGCAGGCGATTTCCACCAGACCACCGCCGCCAGGCCAAGGTGCTAGTTCCCGGCTGTGGAACTGGCCGCTTGGTTTTCGAGTTTGTCAAGGCAGGTTTCTGCACGCAGGGCAACGAGATCAGCTACCATATGCTTATGGCGCTGGGTTACATGCTCAACCACGTGGCCGTGGCGCATGGTGAAACCATATTCCCGTTTATCCACCTGCTGTCATATAAGCGCAGACGTCTCCACCAGCTTCGGCCCGTGTATTTGCCAGACGAAAGCCCCTTGGCTACCTTTGCGGGCCCCGTGCATGCCGATGTGCCCGAGCGGTTTTCAATGACGGCGGGCTCCTTCACTGAGCTTTACGGAACATGCCCAAGTCTGGCGGAGGCTGCGGAGTTCCAGAGCCACTGCAGGAACAGTTTTGACGTGGTGGCCACGTGTTTTTTCCTCGACACCGCTCTGAACATCATCGACTATATCCAGACTATCCACCACTGCTTGAAAGATACCGGAGTCTGGATTAACATGGGGCCATTGCACTGGCACTTTGAGGGTGACACTCGAGATGGTGCCCCGGCTCTTGAGGGCATGGAGTTATCTCGTGAAGAGCTCTTTCTGCTTATAGACAAGCTCGGCTTTGATATCCTAGAGCTGAGGTTCCCTATTCTGACAATGTATGCAGGCGACACCATGGCCTCGGCAAGATTCGTCTATGACTGTGACTTCTGGATTGCCAAGAAGAAGCTGCCGGAGACGTCCGGCGAATTCCAAGCGGTATGAAGTGCCTGCGTCTGCCGTGATCCGGAATATTCATGGCCCTATCCCTTGATTCGAGCGTACCTGATATCTTCATCCCTTGACACGATCGAACCCGTACACCCGCTCCGCCTCACCTTATCGGCGTGCGTGCACCAGGTGTCACCTGCGGAGTGATCCTTTAACTTAGCAACGCCATCTCAGCGCTCCCATTAATTCACTCTTTGCACCCATACACAATAATATACCTTTTCCCCCGGTACAGCTTATACAAATACTAGAAGCAGCTGCGCACGCATATCTCCTACTACCCGCATCATCCATCCCATGAGTATTCCCAACAACACTACATCCGTCAAGTTGGTTCTCCTTGGCGAGGCCGCCGTCGGCAAGTCCTCGCTTGTGTTGCGGTTTGTCAGCAACGATTTCCAGGAAAATAAAGAGCCCACTATCGGTGCAGCCTTCTTGACCCAGAAATGCACCGTTGGCGAAAGAACAATCAAATACGAGATCTGGGACACCGCTGGTCAGGAACGGTTCGCATCATTAGCCCCAATGTACTACCGGAATGCTCAGGCAGCGTTGGTAGTGTACGATATCACCAAACCAGCTTCCTTCATAAAGGCCAGGCACTGGGTCAAGGAATTACACGAGCAGGCATCCAAAGATATCACAATAGCATTGGTCGGTAACAAGTTTGATTTGGTGGAAAACGAGAACGACACCGATGAGTCTTTGCGCAAGGTGAGCATCGAGGAGGGCAAAGCATTGGCTGAGGAGGAAGGCCTATTGTTTTTCGAGACTTCCGCCAAAACCTCCCACAACGTCAACGATGTGTTTGTGTCTATAGGCAGCAAAATCCCCGACGTCAAGCCCCCGTCTGCTGCCAACGATGGGCCCAGCGAGAATGGGCGCATTGATTTGAGCGGTAACAACCATCGCTCTCCACTGTCCGAGTGTGCGTGTTAATTAGAAGTCCTGAAGACTTTCACATTTGGAATTTGTATTAAATTACTGAAGTCAGCGGAACACTGTATACTCACAGCTGTAGACCCTACAAACACAAGACACGGCTCACACGGTGAAACGAGTATGTGGGGAGGTGGTCACGTGCACGGCACGGACTCCTCCTCCACACTTGAGCAAGTCTCAGTATCCTCTACAGCTGCGCCATGGCTAAACTCACAGTGGCTTACATTCCTGAACACTTTTCCACGCCCTTGTTTCTTGCAGAAACCCAGAAATATTATTCCCAGGAGCATGTGGAAATCGAATTCTTGCCAGTCATAGAGGGCTCAGGAAGACTCATAAAGTTGTTGAATGACAAAAGTGTCGACATAGCCATTGGCTTAACAGAGGCTTTTGTAGCCGATATTGCCAACGGCAATGATTCTTACAGCGTTGTGGGGACATACGTTGAGAGCCCACTTTGTTGGGCCATCTCCACGGGGAGTAACAGAGAGGATATCGCCAAAGCAGAGGACTTGGCTGGCAAGAGAGTCGGTGTGTCAAGAATTGGTTCGGGGTCGTATATCATGTCATTTGTTTTGGGCTTGCATAAAGGTTTTGCTGCCCCGTACTTTAGCGGGTACCCCGTATTGCACAACTTCCAGAATTTGAGAGACTCGGTCAACTTGAAGTACCTTGACGAACATGGCCACCGCGTCGATGCCGACGCATTCATGTGGGAGCACTTTACTTCGAAAAAGTATTATGATTCGGGTGAAATCAAGAGAATCGGTGAGATATACACACCATGGCCTTCGTGGGTGGTCACGGTGAACCAACAAGTGTTGAAGGAAAACAAGGTGCATGTGCAGAGCTTCTTGCGAGCTGTGAATCGGGGCATTGAGTACTTCTTGCAGAACCCTCAAGAGTCGATCAACCACATTTCCTCGCACCTTAACTACACAGCAGACGATGCACGCGAATGGCTCAAGACGGTGAAATTTAATCAACGTCTTGGGCAGGCTCCTATCGAATGGAACACTGTGGTTGAAAACACTGCTCATGTTTTGGAAACGGCAGGTGTTATTTCAGACCACTCTGTTGCCTCACAAAGGTTGAAGAAACAAGTAGTTTCGTTGCAGGCCGCTGAGTAGATTTTGCATAGCATGACCTGCAGCACGAATGGCATACCGGTTAGCGAGCAAAGTGGGGGCTTCTTTGTAAACCTGATAGCATACTAACAGTCAAATAAGTGTCCCTGAAATCAATCCAATTCATGCATAAAATGCCACCTCTTGAGTTCACACCGAGCCGAAACCAGTTTATGGTGGTGCCTGCATGAGCCAACGATGAGCTCGCAGCTGCGAACACATAGTAATCAACTAGACGTCTTTTCCAGCAGTTTCTTAGGCAAGCCTTCTGCTAATGTCGCTACCAAACTTCCTTAGGCTTTCTGTGGCTGAACAAAAGTCTCGGTTCCATGCCGTCACTTCACGATGCGAAGACCACATAGAGCAAGCACGGAAAGTGCCCACATTGCAGAACCAATGGTCCTTCAAAGAAGCCCTCCAGCCGTACAACGAGCGCAGAAACAGGTATGTCAATGTTCTCCCATGGGATTCCACTAGGGTTGTGTTGAATACAGGGGCTGACTCCCTGGACTATATCAACGCCTCGTGGGTGCAGCTCGGCCCCAACCGTTATATAGCTGCGCAGGGTCCCTTGAGAAACACCATCCACCATTTCTGGGCCATGTGTTTTCAGCAAGCACAGGCGCAGCAAACACCAGAGATCCTCATTGCCATGGTGACTCCGTTGCATGAACGCGGCATCGAGAAATGTGCCAAATACTGGCCCTCCAAAGATGATAAAGTTTGGGATCTTTCAGCTTTAGTCTCTGCAGACGGACTTTTCAATGAAATGAAATTATCATGGATGGGAGAAGAACTCCTTGGTGAAACACTCCTCACTCGAATCGCAATTGAGTGTAATGGCACCCGAAAGCAGGTTCTCCACTATCATTATAAAGGCTGGGTGGATACGCAGAAACCTTCTTCCTCCGAACCGCTATTTGCCCTTAGTAAGCATATCTCGAACGCTAAGCAACGATCTTCCAAGTTGGTGCCCATAGTTCACTGTTCTGCTGGGGTTGGTAGAACTGGCACATTCATTGCCATTGACCATTTCTTGACGACCGATGTTCTCCGTACTGGCTCGGAGGATCCTGTCCAGTTAACAGTGTCTACCATGAGAGACCAAAGAATCATGATGGTTCAAACCGTGAGCCAGTACATGTTCTTGTATGACGTTGCGAAGGATTTGGCTAAGGCATGAACTTTCCCTTCCTATGCCATTCCAACAAGTATTTACAAAGATTGACATGGGTTGAGTTAGTCCGCGCCGGTCTTTTCCCAGCAATCGTTATTTTCAAATCCGTTGGTAAAAAGTAACATTTTTCGGCACTTATTGGTGGCGGCAATCACCAAATGGAATTACCGATATCGAAAAAAGTCAGCTATTCATTCAAAACTCTGCAATCGAATACCGGTACTGCGTAGCAATGTTCATGTTTCATTTTTGCGACCCCTTGCACGCGTCTTGAGACATGTCAGTGCGCTGTGCGCACGCACCCTGGAATCCTCCTGAAGTCACTTCGATATTGAGGTAATATTTACGATTTCTCTTCTTCCCCGCCTCCACCTCTGTGTTAAACCATGCAACTTTGGAACGAGCAGGAGACCTCTCTCAGCAGCGTTGCTTTAGACGTGGACAAGAAAGGCAGATTTTTGGTTGCCGCCAATCGACCCTTGGCCACATATAAAGCTCCAGATCAGATAATGACACCCATTCTCGAAAGGGCTCAACAGCCGAAAGTGAAAGACCCGTTTGAATTGCATCTCGAGCCGATCGAGCTAAAGGGGAAGAAAAGGACTCAGTTGCACGAAGCCAACCACATCACCGAATTCGTCAAGCTTTCCAAGCGGGAGGTCAGTGCAGTGATTGGCTCCGACGCTCAGAAAATTAACTACATCTGCAAGTTGACCCGGTGTCGAATTGTCGTGATGCCGGTGTCTTTCGAATCCATTAACATTCGCGCCAAGGGGCTGGATCTGCTCCAAACTCTCGCATTGACGGGAAGAGTGCAGGAGGTTGCGCAGGCGAAGTTAATGCTCCGAAAAGCACTTTTAGAGCTCAAGGGAAAGTAGGCGGGACATTGAAGTACATGTGCTGCTCCATAGGCTATAAGAGCTAAATCCAGATCGTGTTCCAAAGCGATGGCTGCGAAATTGTTCCGGTGCAGGCATTCTTGGGCTTATTGTGGTGGTCATGAACAGACGCCTAGAATGGAGTTTTTATGGGGGAGCTTGGACGTCAGAACTAAAAAATTAGCAGCTCTCTCCTTGGTAGTGTTGCAGTCCACTTCGAAACTCCCTCTACGGCGACCCTGTTTAAGAGCTGGAAGGCGTCCGGGTAAGTCTAGTGGGTATATTTGAGCATGCGCATATCGATTGTACGGGTGTATCACTAGGCCTTCGTGCTGCATCTCCAGGTCTTCTCAAAAAATTTTGTGCAAAAAAAAATTGTGCGAAAAAAAATTTTCATTTAAAGCCCCAATATTCCCTCCTTCATATTCTTTCTACTTTTTCCCTTTAAAGTAAAATTTTATAACAATGGCTGACGGTGTTTTCCAGGGTGCTATCGGTATCGATTTGGGTACTACTTACTCGTGTGTCGCTACATACGATTCTGCAGTTGAAATTATTGCCAACGAACAGGGTAACAGAGTCACCCCATCCTTCGTTGCTTTCAACTCCGAGGAGAGATTGATTGGTGATGCCGCCAAGAATCAGGCTGCTTTGAACCCAAAGAACACCGTGTTCGATGCCAAGCGTTTGATCGGTCGTGGTTTTGATGACGAGTCCGTTCAAAAGGACATCAAGACCTGGCCCTTCAAGGTGGTCAACTCTGGCGGTAACCCTGTCATTGAAGTTGAGTACTTGGATGAAACCAAGACATTTTCCCCTCAAGAGATTTCTTCTATGGTTTTGACCAAGATGAAGGAGATCGCTGAGGCCAAGATCGGCAAGAAGGTTGAGAAGGCCGTTGTTACTGTGCCAGCCTACTTTAACGACGCTCAACGTCAAGCAACCAAGGATGCAGGTGCCATTGCAGGCTTGAACGTGTTGAGAATCATCAACGAGCCAACTGCCGCTGCCATTGCATACGGTTTGGGTGCCGGTAAGTCTGAGAAGGAGAGACACGTCTTGATTTTCGACTTGGGTGGAGGTACTTTCGATGTTTCCTTGTTGAACATCACTGGTGGTGTTTTCACTGTCAAGGCCACTGCTGGTGACACTCACTTGGGTGGACAAGATTTCGACACCAACTTGTTGGACTTCTTCAAGGGCATCTTCCAAAAGAAGACCGGCCATGACATATCCGGCGACGCCAGAGCCTTGAGAAGATTGAGAACTGCTTGTGAGCGTGCTAAGAGAACCTTGTCCTCCGTTACCCAGACCACCGTTGAGGTTGACTCCTTGTTCGAAGGTGAGGACTTCTCTGAGAACATCACCAGAGCCAGATTTGAGGACGTCAACTCCAGCTTGTTCAAGTCTACCTTGGAACCAGTTGAGCAAGTCTTGAAGGACGCCAAGATCTCTAAGTCTGGTGTTGACGAGGTTGTCTTGGTTGGTGGATCGACCAGAATTCCAAAGGTTCAGAAGTTGTTGTCTGACTTCTTTGACGGTAAACAATTGGAGAAGTCCATCAACCCAGATGAGGCTGTTGCGTACGGTGCCGCTGTTCAAGGTGCTATCTTGACCGGTCAATCTACCTCTGAGGACACTAAGGACTTGTTGTTGTTGGATGTCATCCCATTGTCTTTGGGTGTTGCCATGCAAGGCAATGTCTTTGCACCAGTTGTGCCAAGAAACACCACTGTGCCAACCATCAAGAGAAGAACTTTCACCACCGTGGCCGACCACCAAACCACCGTGCAGTTCCCAGTTTACCAGGGTGAGCGTGTCAACTGTTCCGAGAACACCTTGTTGGGTGAGTTCGACTTGAAGAACATCCCACCTATGCCTGCTGGAGAGCCAGTATTGGAGTCTATCTTCGAGGTCGATGCTAACGGTATCTTGAAGGTCACTGCCCTCGAAAAGTCTACCGGTAGATCCGCCAACATCACTATCTCCAACTCCATTGGTAGATTGTCTTCCGAGGAGATCGAAAAGATGATCTCTGACGCCGAGAAGTTCAAGAACTCAGATGATGCTTTCGCCAAGAGACACGAGCAAAAACAAAAGTTGGAGGCTTACGTTGCTTCCGTCGAGTCCACAGTCACTGACCCAGTCTTGTCTGCTAAGTTGAAGAGATCTGCTAAGGACAAGATCGAGGCTGCTTTGTCTGATGCCATGCAAACCTTGGAGATTGAAGAGTCCTCCGGTGATGACTACAGAAGGGCCGAGTTGGCTTTGAAGAGAGCCGTCACTAAAGGTATGGCCACCCGTTAAGCATATTAAAGAGCTAAATGAATAATTCGTGTATAAAAGGTCATTTTCAATTAAATCACTATTATTAAGGGCGGGCCATGTCGTTGTAGTCTGTAAGAAACGATACTCGTTATACGCAAGAGAGCGGTTCTGGTGAGATGTCCTTAAGTCATTGACAACGCAACAGTTAATTGGCCATTATCCAAGTATCGCGTTCAGGAATCAGTCACGTCAATTTCCATGACCTACTCCAATATGTAGTTACCCAACTTGTCCATTTTAAGGTTCTTGTCGCCCGCCGACAAGGCCTCGACGATCCTCTCGTTTTCTTCGGCGTCTTCGTTGTCATCGAATTTCTCCATGTCCTCAAACTCTTCGTCGTATTCCAGAGACTGCAGTTCGTCCGATTCACTGAAATCCTCTTCGTTCTCTTCGTCCTGCAAGTTCACTTTCCGCATTCCCTCCACTGCAGCCTCCAAGTCCCTGTCTGATTGGTTTTTCTTTTTGGAGAAGCCTGAGGCCTTGACCTCAATATCCAAATCGGATATCCTCTGGACATCACGGTCGAAGTTGGGGAACGCATGTCGGTAGCCCTCGCCGAAGCCGTCAGTGTCGAGCATGGACGAGTCGTCGTGCGGCTTGTAGCCAAATTTGCGGTCGAAAAAGGACCGGATGCTCTCCACGTCCCTGTCAAAGAAAAACTTGGCGTCCGGGTGCGCGGTGGAAATACACTGGGGGAAGTCAATCACAACGAAGTCATGCGGGTGCTTCACAGCATCTTGCTCGTCGCGGATGAGGATGTTGAACTCGTTGAAATCGCAGTGGATGAGCCCGTGGTTGGCCAACTTGACAATAAAGGCCATCAATTCCGCGTACAAGCGCTTGTACTGACTATACTTGCGCATACTTTTCATGGTGTAGCCCTTGACCCACTCCATCATCACACAGTGCCGCAGGTAGTCGTATGGAGTGGGCACAATAAAGCCGTTCTTGTGGAGCACCACCAAGAACTGGTACTCCTTCTCTGCAGCCAAGCGGCTCAAGTACATCCAATTAGACGTCTGCCGATTCTTCAAGTAATCCCTGTTGTTCTTGACGGTTTTGAAGGACGTCCGCCCCAAGCGGTGAATCTTCAACACCCTCTGGGCGCCGGCAGGGTCGCTAACGGAGTAGATGTCAGATTCCTTGCCCACGCCGATCTTGGTGCCAACAGAGTAGAGCGAGTTGCGGTTCAACATCAGCTTGAGCGCAAGGTAGTCGTAGCCCTGGTATGTGATACGAAACCCGTCGTACTTGGCGTTTCTGAGCCGGGCCACCAACTTTAGCTTGGCCAAGTCACCAATGGCCCGGTTTGTTCCCGACGGCGACTTAAGCCCGCCGATGGAATGAATCATTTGCGTGGGCACGAGCTCGTGGTTACGAGACCCTAACTCGATGGCCTGAAGGATGCGGAAGTCGTCTGCGGTCAAATACCGCATGTGCGAGGTTTCTAGCTTCATTGTGGGTGTGAGTGCTGCTCAGGTGGCTCGATTGGATATGGCCGAGTGGGGCGTCTAATCAAAGAAGGCGGGTGAGAGTCTAGAATCCGTGCCTACTTGGGCGTATCACCGAGTGTGCTGAGATGACTAGTCCTTTCGCACTGCTCACCCACTCACTCTTCACGCACTCCTCTCACACTCTTTCTCATGTTTTCAAAAAAAAAATATACCCGCAAGGCCTCTAATCGAAAACCCTTTCGGAAAAAGGTGCTGCGTCGCCGGGTCATTCTTCGCCCTCCCCCTGAGGTGCGTGCACTGCAAGAGCCTTCGTTTGATGCTGTAGGCCCAACCCTCTATTCATGGATGTACTGTGGCATGCCCGATAATAGACAAAAGAGCACCCCAACCTACCCGAACCCAAGTATAAATACACACCACTGGTTTACAAACGAGGAGGTTACAAGAAAAGAAAGCACCGGCGCAGATTCTATAAACAAAGCCCTTGCTGACCGCCAAGATCCCAAGCTGACTCGATGGGGCGGCGGCCCGTGCTCTCTTGGACAGAGAGCAGCGCAGGTAGTGGCGCGAAATGCCCACGGCCTCAGCTCATCGCTCATGGGCGAGGCTCCGTGGACTTGCTGGAGAATGGTGTGGCAAAGCATCTTGCACCACGGCAGTGACCTGCCCCATTTGTTCCGCATGTTTTACCAGAGCTTTGGTCTGCAGAGCGACTTCATGTGCCACTACCGCAAGTTGGAGCCCTCTGCCCGCACCCATGGCTCTGCTCGGCTCACCAAGAACGCCGCGCTCAATGCATGCCTTGCGCCCACCCTCCGACACCACCGCTTGGAGAATATATTTTCAAACGTGTCGGTGGCAGACTTCGCCTCGTTTGTGCTGGTGCTCGCCGAGGCCGCTGTGGTGGTGGACTGCTCGGGGGTGCGGGCGTTCACGCCCACCCAACTCGTGACTCTCTGCGGCACCCCGAATTTGGAGGTTTTGGACCTCTCCAATACTGACATCGATGACCAGTTTCTCTACACCTTGCGCGCGTCCATGGTGCTGAAGAAGTCGCGCCTTCAAATTCTCAGAATCTGCGGTTGCGCCAATGTCACCGAGTCGGGTCTTCGTGTATTATTGGCGGAGCCGGGTGCTCCTAATTTGGCGTACTTAGAGTCTGATATTCACATCCGCAAGGTCGACTTTGCTCACGGACTCCTGGCTCTCACAGAAGCACATGGGTGTGCTGTCCCTGGCACGAAATGGCGCGTGGTGCCGAAATCCGACCTGGCCATTGGCGTGGTGCATAAGTTTCACTTGGCCAATAAGCTACTTTGTCTTCTGAGAAACATCCCCAAATCGCTGGCCCCTTCGTTGATCTGGGACTTCAAGTTCTTCCCACAAGTGGTGGAGCGAGCCCACGTCACCGAAGAGCTTGCGTTCGAGGCGTGGAACCTGAGGTTGTCCATTGCCGCAACTTCTCCTGCTCATGTGCCAGCAATGTATGTAAAAGACTGCAGCCATGTTGCTCCGGCACAAGAGCCCAGAGCGGCTCCTAAATCGCCTCCGGAGCTTCTGGTCTTCAGCCGTGCTGGCCACAGCTTACTGTTGGAAAAACCGAAACACCTGCAGGTCAGAAAACCCCGCACCGTCAAGACCGACGCCATGTCCTTCTTCTTGGGGTAATAAGCCACGATTAACGAGAATATCCTACTGCGCCCGTTTTAAAAGCCGCAACAAATCGGCGCCATTGTTCGGAACGACGTGAGGATGAGACTGGGCAGGTAAAGGTGCCTGATTGGGTGTTCCGTATGTCTCGCCATAGCTAGCCCTTGAGGATTGGGGCGGCTTACCACCATCCAAAAATTGATGAAGTCCCGCACCAGGACTATTAATTTTACCGTTGCTAATAGCATGATGCACGGGCTCAAGTGACACTGGCTCTGCCTCATCTTCGGAACCCAGGTCGAATTTGTGTTTGATGCTATCGTGAACTTGATTTCCAACAATGCTTGATTCTTCGAGATCTTCAAAGTTCTCAAAGTTCTCAAATTCATCTGAAGCCTCACGGGGTTTTCCAGTGTTTGGTGCTTCGTCGTACGACAGAGGAGCTGCCTGTACGTTTGGACCCAGATTGATGAGTTGCAAGATTTGGTTTCCAGCACTCAAATCTGCTGGGTTGTGCTGTGTTGCGTTAGCGGGAACTTGCAGGCCTAAGGTGGAGGGCAACTGATGTTCTCTTTTGGCGAGCTTTATAGAATTAGGGCTGTTAAGAATGCTCAATAATTCACCAGACGCTCTGTTGTCTTTGGAATGCGGATTGTCAATAGGACTCAATAAATTGCTGGAGAAGGGATTGATATTATAGCATGAATTGCTGTCTTGCAGTTTTTTGGATTCAGATGAGGCTGAAGGTGCTGAGCTCTGCGATGATACTGTTCTTCTGTTGGATTGGGGTCTGTGATCAGTACCTTCACTTTCTGATTTCTTGCCTTTCAAGATGCCCAAGAGTTCTGAGGCATTAGATGATGACTTCCTGGCTGGTTGCGTTTCTGCAGCCTCCTTCGCTTGGGGCTTTTTACCCAAAATGCTCAAGAGCGTGCCAGATGCGTCATTGTTTGAGTTATCACGCTTTAACAAGGTGATTTTTTTGGATGGAGTGTCTGGTCTGATAACTGATTCATTTTTGTCTTTCCGAGTAGCGTCGGGGTTCTCTACTCTATTTTGAGGTAGAGGAGCATGTTTTTCCTTTTGTGACCGCGGACCATTCAAAATGGACAAGAAGTCTTTGGAATTCAGCAGTATCGGTGCACTGTTGGGTGCTGCTGACTGCGTGGGGGGTCTGACTTGCGGTGACCCGTTAGTATCGGGGCGAGGAGGTCGTACACTCATGTAGGGCGGGAAGAAATCGGAGGGAGGCATGATGTGCACCTCGCCCGGATTATGGTTAAGTGCGGGGAAAAATTGGGGCATTTGTCCCATACCCCCATAAACCTCATGCAAGTGACTTGGAAGCGACATGTGGACGAATTGTTGCTGAAGGTTTTGTAAGGGCTCTTGAGTTCCAGGTTGTTTGACGTCAACTTGAGGTTTCGCACCCTGTAATATGTCAAGGAGTTCTCTACCAGCATCCATGTTCACGTCAGACGAAATGCCCATGAACTTCTTCAACCTTACCTCTGCCTGCTGAATACGCTCCTTCTCACTCACCAAGCCCTTGTTCTTGTCAATCCACCTGGTAAGAGGCTTGAGCATGGCGCTGACCACAAAGAATTTTTGAGAAGTGTTTTTGGCAGCCCTCTGGAGGCTCTTGATGTCAAACCACGTAATCTCGGCAATCTCATTTCTCACTAAAGGCTCGAATTTGGTATCCTCCGGAACTTCTTTGGCCAAAAAGATCTTAAAGTTTTTCCCACAAATGGTTCTTTCAAGCACGTCTGTCTCGTTCACGTAGTTTCTGCAATCGAAGCCTGTCTCCTCGCGTACCTCTCTAATGGCACAATCTAGGTCCGACTCGTCTTTGGAAATCTTTCCTCTGGGGAAAGACCAGGACTTCGATTCGTAGCCTCGGACCAATACGACCTTCGTTAATTCACTGTTTAACATGGCTACGCCTCGAACAGGAATAGTGGATTTGTATGCCCCAAAGCGAGCCAAGGAATCTTTGTGGTCGCCCCATTTCCAGAGCAACGGACATTTATTCAAGATTTTTGGAGCAAAAGACTTCATCTTCATGCTGGGTAAGTTCTGATTAAGCGCCCGGACAAAGTCCGTGTAAAACCATTGTGCCTCCTCGACCTGAAAAAACACTCTTTCTATGGAAGACAAGTCTTCGTCGGGGACATTGATGACGAAACGCACGAGCAAGTCCTCTAGGACATGGTCAATGGGCTGATTGAAAAGCCCATCATTTAATAATATGCTCATGGTGCGTGTGTGCTTGGTTCAATATGGCGATAGGGATGTATCGAGGATGTGTGGATAAACACCGAGAGGTAGGAAAAAAGTCCTTTTTTCACCGGCGTACTGCATACATCCGCAGAGTCACTTGGAATGCCCGCCATGGTTACAGTGGACTTGGCAGCCACTTTGAGGGTCTCCGGTAGTACTATTCTAATCAGCTCGAATCATCGTAATCAATTGCTTGATTTTTTCCTACAGATACACCTGGACTTGCGGCTTGAAGTGTCTTTGTATTACAGTCTTTGACACCTAATACTCATTGATTAAAATCATAGAGGGACCTTCACGAAATTCTAGGGTAATTTTATTGCTTCTATTGGAGAAACAATAGGCCGTCACTAAGGGATAATGGACAGAGTGGGGTTGGAGCATGCATGATATACGACGTTGGCCTGAGAACTGATGCCTAAAAATTGCCAGCAAACACAGTGTGGGCTAGCCACGGTGCCAAGCAATCCGAATATGACAAGTGGCGGATTCACTAAAATTTGTGTGACACTCCTCAATAGCCTAAGCCGTGTAAATACAATTGAGGGATCTAGAACCTTTTTAGGGTACATACCTGTGTCCGCCTGCACATAAACAAGGCTTCCCCATCAACCCGCTCCGCACAACATGGCAGGTGCAACGTATAGTCCCACATGCTGACCCGGTGCTTCAGTAGCTATGCAGCGACATTGAAGCGCAGCGTGCCCAGATTTGTAAATACTTTGAAAGAGGCGTCCAATCCTGCAGTCGAGCACCTGGAGGTGGTGTCTAGGCCCTTTGGCTTTGACTCCCCCATCACGGTCGCTGACACCTTCAGCGTGTCTGAATTCTTCGGAAACAGCGCCGCCGAGAAAAGACAAAGGCAACTCGACCATGATATCAAGCATTCGCCCTTCTACGACTCCAAGTCTTTCTCTAATACTCAAGGTAAGATCTTCACTCCGCCGGTATCGTACTTTAAGCGAGACAAGTCCAAGTTCTTTCCCAATGTCGTGGGCGAAAATTTGCAAGGAAACACCGTCGCATTGCGAGATGTCATACCTGGAAGGGTTTCGATTGTGAGAATCTTCTCGACCATTTCGGGCGAGAGGTGCACCAATACGTATGTCGAGGACTACTTAACTGAAATTGGATATGCACAGCTCCAAGAGAAATACGAAAATGCCCAGCTCGTTGACTACAATATCCCACAGTCTTGGATCAAGGGGCTCTTTGTGAAAATGGCCAAGTCCAATTTGCGGAAAATCGTGCCCAGTGCTCGCCACGACAAGTACTTCATTCTACCCAACACCTTGTTTGGCGTAGACATCCGAAAAGTCCTCAAATGCGACAATAATTGCTCCGGATACATCTACGTTTTGGATGATGATGGCAGGATCCGATGGGCAACTTCAGGGTACGCGAACGAGTCGGAGAAGGCGATTCTTTGGCGAGCTGTAGAGGGGATAAACAGGGAAATTAATTCAAAGAGATCCCCGGAGCCACTTCACTGATGCGTATCTTACGCAGTACCAGCAAGACTCAATACGGACAGACACACGACGAGCAGAACCTAGACGACTAGAGCCTAATACTAACTATACCTAACACAACTGTATACACCCAGAATGGTTGCTCTCTCTCTCTCTCCAAGAGCCGCTAGTAGAGACCCTGGGTACCGCTCTAGGCGTCGGTCATGTTGCGAAAGCACGATTCGGAGCATCGGTCTGAATTGGAAGATTTTGACCGAAGGATGAAGATTTGGCTGCAAGACAAAACTTCTGGCCAAGCAGGCGATTCTTTTCCGCCAAATTCAAGATTGTACACACGGCAGGGTGTTTATAAGAAACGGCTCGGACAACGCATGCACGGCACGTGATATTAGTAGGGCCGCAGCCCTAGTGCATGTGCAGGAGCGCGGAGACCGAGTACGAAAATTTTCAACCATCGCGGCCCTCTTCTACTCTCCAACAACGTCAATTACAACCATGTCTGCCCCTATCAACAAGGAGAAGGTCCAAGAGCAAGCCCAGGAGTTCCACAAGATCAGAATCACCTTGACCTCTACCAAGGTCAAGCAATTGGAGAAGGTCTGTGCTAACATCATCAGCAGTGCGGTTGACAATGATATCGTCAAGAAGGGACCAGTGAGATTGCCAACCAAGGTGTTGAAGATCACCTCCAGAAAGACGCCTAATGGTGAGGGTTCCAAGACCTGGGACTGCTACGAGATGAGAATCCACAAGAGAGTCATTGACTTGCAGGCCCCAGCTCAGATCGTCAAGAAAATCACCCAGATCACCATCGAGCCTGGTGTGGATGTTGAGGTCACCATTGCTGCCTAAACGTGTTGATGGTGCTTGTTGAAGTACACGGAAAAGTCACATATCGAAGTTGTGTTAATGAAAAATTAGTTGTGAGAATTTGTATCCAAGTGCTCTAGGCGTGCCGTGCACCCAACGGTGCACTGACGTTGTGGGTTAGCTATCAGGATTTGGTACAATTGTCGATGAATTTCTGGTGTATCGTTTGTATGTTTTATAATATATTGGCGCACTCATGGGTGTAGAGTAGTAATATGTTTGAGAAGTCAAATGATCCGAATGATCGGACCGTCATCTTTAAATCTCTGATGATTTCAACTCGAAATGGTAGCCCCAAGATTGCAACCCGAAAGACACCACCTCCAATACCTTTTTCGCGATACTCTAAACAGCCCATTATATGCATTATGTCGAACTAACCGTGCGGGAGTGACTATGAGTAACAGTGCTCGTAACCACAGGCTCGCTGGAGTCCAAGTGGACTCGCACTATCAGGCATATAACTTGATCCTTAGCAAGCAGTCCCCGCTATTGCCAGTGCCACTCACCCACCCACCAACAACAGCGAACTTCTAGATTGGCATGATCTTCTTTACGCCCAAACCCAAGCTCAAATACTTGGTTTATAGCCCGCTCCAAGCATCAAAAAAACTCTTGTCGAGCCGCGCCTTGGGTGGCCAACCCTCCAAGCTATTCAACAAGAGGTATGTGGCTATCGTCTCTGGTATCGTCCTTGTGAGTTCTTACGTGTCGTTGGCTCCATCCAAGCACTACAACTTGGACAGCGTACCTTCGTCGTTGGGGGGAGCTGGTAACCTGAGATTTCTCAAGTCGGGAGATGGTGTCAATGACAAGCGGTACTTCTCTGCCACCACAAGCTCGATTCTCCACAATAGTTTGGGCGCTCAGCAACACAAGGAGGGAATTTTCCTATTGAATGAAGATCAGGTAAGCTCCAAACTTAGGCAATTTGAAGAGTCGTACCATGTCAATAGAGGCAAGGGTGTCACAAGGTATGATATATGTCAGCTCCCCTCAAACTCGCCCATTGAAGATGACCGCGCAGAGGAAATAATTCAGGTGCCCATTTTGCAGGATAACAACATTAAAGCCTCCACAGACTGGATGTTCTTTGGTGTATTTGACGGCCATGGCGGATGGACGACGTCTTCCAAATTACGCGACCAGTTGATTCTGTATATTATACACGAGTTTGGCACTATATTCAAGCCGGCTGCAAAAGAGGAAAACTTGCGTTATGTTCCCAACAGTGCCACCATAGACCAGGCAATCAAAAACGGCTTTCTAAAGCTAGATCACGAGATCGTCAACAAGAATATCGAAAGTCTTTTGAATGACAACAATAAGGCCAAGGCTGCGGAATTATTGATGCCTGCACTCTCCGGATCTTGTGCTCTTCTTTCCTTTTACGATACAAACTCCAAGATTTTGAAGGTTGCTGTTACTGGTGATTCCAGGGCTTTGCTAGGCTCCTTCAAAGATAACAAATGGGCAGTCAGGCAATTGAGCATAGATCAAACTGGCTCAAATCCTACCGAAGTCGCTCGTATCATTTCCGAACACCCCGATGAGCCCACCGTCATAAAAAACGGACGAGTTTTGGGAACTTTGGAACCGTCTAGGGCCTTTGGCGATTGTCGCTACAAACTTCCTGCCCGCATCCAGGAGAGAATTTACAATCAGTTCTTTGGAAGAAGACTTCCAAATAACCTTACGTCGCCGCCGTATGTTACGGCGGAGCCAGTGATTACTACCACCAAGATCAATCCGGAAAATAACGACTTCTTGGTCATGGCATCGGACGGATTGTACGAAATGCTTTCAAATGAAGAAATAATCGGGCTTGTGGTAAAATGGATGGAGAAAGAAAAAATGGTCAAGCCAACCAAATCTTTGTGGAATGTTTTCGGATCCAACGATAAAGGTTTACCAGAAGTTGAAGATATTACTTCGGATAAGACTAGCAAGCAGCCATTTCGCAGAAATCGGCACTCATCGCAGAATGGCTTCCTTTTGGAAGACAAGAACGTGTCGACCCACTTAATTCGAAACGCATTGTCCAATGGAGGCTCACGTGAGCAGACACTGATGCTCATTTCGATTCCAAACCCGGTATCCCGACGTTACAGAGACGACTTAACGGTAACTGTTGTTTTCTTTGGCAAAGGAATTGGCGAGGACGATAATGGGAAGTTGGAAGTGAACTCTGAGGCTACAGCTGGCGGGCCCAATGCTAGCAAGCCAAAATTATAGGTTTACAAGGTTGGGTTCCGGCTTGAATGGCGATATGTACTACAAATTAAGGTAGTGCGCATTCCGCACGTGTAGGATGTGTGTCTTGCGCTCTCAAATACACACTGCTGTACTCCCCAATATTTAGAATGGCCGTTGAAAACCTAAGCCCACACGAGATCCTCGACCTAGGTTTTGAACCTGGTAAAGACAGCTTCATTGACGAGCTTTCGCGAGAATTGCTTGAGCCTTCCCCTGAGCTCAATTGGGACGTTCTTGACCTTGTGCAATCTGTCCCTAGTATTGATAAGCAAAAGATCTTCCTGAAGCTTCTAGTTCAGCCAGGGTTTCTTTCCCGAACGGTCTTTAGATTAAAAAGGGGCGGCATTGAAGGCTCCGTCACCGGATTTCAAGAAGAGCTTCGCTTGTCGGAGGTCGATAATGCCAACGCCACAAACTCCCTTTCCATAACCAGGAGGCTAGGTCCCAAGCAGGATGCTCTCCATGGCAAAGCCAGCTTCATGCCATTCCAGCCTGGAGGTATTTTCAACAAGACCCAAACCAATCAGACGCTCAACACATCTCATGCGGCATCGGAGTTCCAGTATTTGCGTCGAAATTCCCAAGGCCTATTTGATATCCCTCAAGGGATGCTGAGAGGATTGAGCTTACAGTCAGAAGGTCAGGAGCCCATGGAGGGCATAGACCCTGATTTAAGTCAGGAGGTTGAGGACGAGGTGCATCAGGAGGCTCGAGTGCCACTAGAGGCCATAGATGACCAAAAATTCCCAGATATTCAGGAGCTTAATGATTACATACCCCCGGATTACAAGGCGATTCAGCAGCAATTGGATGCAGAAGTTGAGGTCAAGCGCAATTGGGCGCATGTGGTTGACCTCAACCATAGGATCGAAAATTTCGAAGAGATCGTGCCCAACATGGCCCGAAAATGGCCCTTTGAATTGGACACTTTTCAGAAAGAAGCTGTTTACCATTTGGAACAAGGAGACTCCGTCTTTGTTGCTGCACATACGTCCGCTGGTAAAACTGTGGTTGCAGAGTATGCCATTGCTATGGCCGCCAGAAACATGACCAAAACCATATATACATCGCCCATCAAGGCATTGTCCAATCAAAAATTCAGGGATTTCAAGGAGACGTTCAAGGGAATGGACATTGGCCTTATCACCGGAGATGTTCAGATTAACCCCGATGCCAATTGTTTGATCATGACCACAGAAATCTTGCGGTCCATGTTATATCGTGGTGCTGATCTCATCCGTGATGTTGAATTCGTGATTTTTGATGAAGTCCATTATGTGAACGATATCGACCGTGGAGTGGTTTGGGAGGAGGTCATTATTATGCTTCCAGACCATGTGAAGATTATTCTTTTATCTGCCACAGTGCCAAATACATTTGAATTTGCCAACTGGGTGGGAAGAACAAAGAGAAAGAATATACACGTGATATCCACTCCTAAAAGACCAGTGCCCTTAGAAATATTTATTTGGGCCAAGAATGATTTGTACAAGGCAATCAATGCCAACGGCGTCTTCAATGAATCTGAGTTTAAAAAGCATCGAGATGTTTTGCAGCCAGATAACAAAAATGTCCCGCCTAAAGCAGTTATGGGGAGTGGCTCCAGAAGAGGTCCCGGGGGTACCGCCCGCGGCGGAAATAGAGGTGGTGGGCGTGGCGGTGTTGCAGGCAACTCCAGAGCGTCGTTTGTTCGAGATGGCCCGAATAAAAGTACGTGGACAAACTTGGTACAGTATCTTCACTCCAAACAGTTACTCCCAGCGGTCATTTTCGTCTTCTCTAAGAAACGATGCGAAGATTATGTTGATACGATGAGCGGAGTGAACTTCTGTAATGCCAAGGAAAGATCGGAAATCCATATGTTTATTGATCGTGCTGTGGCACGGTTGAAAAAAGAGGATAGAGAATTGCCGCAAATACTCAAGATTAGGGATTTACTTAGCAGAGGTATCGCTGTCCACCACGGAGGCTTGTTGCCCATAGTGAAGGAGTGCATTGAGATTCTCTTTTCCAAGTCCCTTGTGAAGGTTTTGTTTGCTACAGAAACTTTTGCCATGGGTTTGAATTTGCCGACAAGAACAGTTGTGTTTTGCGAATTAAGAAAACACGATGGGAGGGGCTTTAGAAACCTTTTCCCGGGAGAGTTTACTCAAATGGCGGGAAGAGCTGGAAGAAGAGGTCTAGACACCACAGGAACTGTGATAGTCATGTCGTTCAAACAACCACTTCAGCCTGCAGATTTTAAAGAGGTGACCATGGGAAGACCAACCAAGCTTTCATCACAATTCCGATTGACTTACAACATGATCTTGAACTTATTGAGAATTGAGGCACTTCGTGTGGAGGAGATGATCAAGCACTCTTTCAGTGAGAATACCACGCAAACGCTATTACCCGAGCATAAAAACAAAGTGGAAGAACTCAGCAAAACCTTGAAAGGTCTCACGCTCAAAGAATCCAAGTACATTGATGACTTCCAGAAGTCATATTCGCTCATTCATGAGTATGAAAAACTCTTTGGCCAGATTTGTACCGACATTCAAGCTCAAGAGAAATCGAAAAACCAAGTGTTTGGCATAGGCAAACTCATGGTCTTTGAGGACGAAGATGGCGTGGTAAGATGTGGAACAGTTGTCAAGAGTGACTTGGCTCGAAAACAGGTCATCTTCATGACATTTGACCACGGGAAGGAATATGAAGCTTCCAGCAAGTTGTATGGAATGCCGTATCTCCCCGTCAAAAGCTACCTCAAGCGGGTGATGCCCGAGGTAAAGTACATGGGTCAATTGCGACTCACGAGTGTTCCGTATACCAAAATCCAGTTTGCCTGTGGTTACACGATGCACGTGAACATGAAGAATGTATTAAAGCAAGACAAAGAAGAGATAAATAAAATCGAGGACTCTTTCAAAATGTTGACGCGTTTATTCCCAAAGCTCAGGAAGATCGTGTTGAAGTCGTCGCTTCAGTTCTCGTTACTCGAGCAATTAAAGCGGATCGAAGAAATCATAGAGGAGTTTCAAGTCATACATGCTTACGACAAGCCCGAGTTTAAGGAGTTCTACTCTCAAATTAAGACGCGTGAAACTATCAAAAATGATATAGACTCCTTAAATGAGTTGATGTCTGAAGAAAATTTGGAATTATTGCCCGACTACGAGCAGAGGTTGAAGGTGTTGAAGCACTTGGATTTTATCGACAAAAACCTGAACGTCATGCTCAAGGGTCGTGTCGCATGTGAAATCAACTCGGGCTGGGAATTGGTGTTGACGGAGCTTATCTTAGACAACTTTCTAGGAGACTTTGAGCCCGAGGAGATTGTGGCGTTGCTATCCTGCTTCGTGTACGAAGGACGCACCAACGATGAGGAAGATCCGCCAATCACTCCGAGACTAGAGAATGGAAAGATGAAGATTCGGGAAATCACAGAAAAGCTTCTCAAGATCTACACACAGTACCAGGTGTCACTCTCCTCGGAGGAAGAGGAGTTTTTAGAGCGCAAGCGTTTTGCATTGGTGAATGTTGTATATGAATGGGCCAAGGGAATGACCTTCAAGGAAATCATGCAAATCAGCGTGGAGCTGGAGGGCACAATCGTCAGGGTTATCACAAGATTAGATGAAATCTGTCGACAGGTGAAGAATGCCGCATCCATTGTGGGAGATTCCGTTCTCCACTCCAAGATGTCCGAGGCACAGGAACGTATCAAGAGGGACATCGTTTTCTGTGCATCTTTATACATATAATGATATGCTTAGTGAGCTATCCTCAATGCCGTAGCTATCCAACATGGAACTTGTTCAGAATAAAACAACATTCTGTATCTGAATGAAAATGCTTGGTCTCAAGTGATGAAATATTGCACCTGATCTAGCACATTGGAATATCATGTAATCAAGATTCAGCCTAGCTTTTGGAAGCGATGATACGCATTATGCCTGAGCTTGAACTGAGAATCTTCTGTTGCCAGAAACTCCGAAGCACTTCACGCGAGCCAAATTTCACCACCAAAACACCAATCATGGTGTAAAAACTCGCCACAGTGGCCTTGTCCAAGATTGCCTTGCGGACGCTCTCCGGGTTTTCAATGAAGCCAGCTGAGTGAGCTCCGCGGTGCGGTACCACGCACTTATCCAAGGAATTGAGCTTCATAAAGTGCAATGCCAAGGCGGTCGAGTCGGTGAATAGCTCAAGCGAGTTTTCGAGCTCTTCGGCAGACTGCGAGAGGTGATGAAGATCGGCATAGATGGTGCCCAGTATGCAATGGAGCTCGAAGAACCGAGTCCCTAGGCTGCGCACCACATCCTGCTTGATGGTGGTGCTTCCGTACTCCGAGCCAGCGGGTAACGTATGGGTGTCGATATCCATGTTCGAGAGCCCACAGATTATGCATAGTAGCTCTCGAAACAGGAGGGGGAATGCCAGGCCCAAGAACTCCTGGATGCGGTTGCATCGCGCCTGTAGGAGAGACTCCATGTCTGCATCTAGATTGAGCCTTTCCATGATATTCGAGTACACCGGGTACGAGGGGCCATCCAAGAAGGCAGTTGTGAATTTGCTGGGCGCCACGAATTTGAGGTGCTTTTTTGTGCTGTTGAGGGCTATGTTTTTGAGGAAGAGGTCTCGATTCAGAACAGTATCCATACATCGCCGAACGGAAGACGGGCGCATCTGCAAGCTCAAGTCGTTAGGGTTTTAGAGGGCTTGTGACGATAGGCTAGCTCTGTATGGGTTGCGCGAATATCCCGGGTATGAATGGCCTTTTATGGCTGGTGTGTCAAGCACTTTATGGCTGGTGTATCAAGCACTGTATCAGGTGTGTTAAGTATTGGTGAGACTGATGTTTGGCGAGTACATGTGAGTGCAAACGTCAAAAGCTGCAGGGACTGCGCTACACAAAGGTGATCATAAAAGAGCCCAATGTAGTGAGTTACCAAATCAGAATCGCCTGTCGTTTCCTGGATGATCAACGGTAGCCAAAAAGGCCTGGGCAAAGAAGTGGATGTTACTTGCCTGCATACAGGCGGACGGCTCATCTCCCTCTACCACAGCTTACTCCGAACACCTGCAAGCGCGTCGTTTCATGTCTTCTAAAACAAAAAAAAAAGCAACTGGCAGCTCTACGCCTGCAGCTCCGGCTACAGAGAAGAAAATCAAGTTGCCCAAGCAATATATTGCGCGGCCGGCGACGCCTGGCCTGGCCACGGTGTTGATCCATCCCGAGGTGGCCTTGGCCATGGACCTCAACCCAGGCCAATTTGTTGTGGTCAAAAAGGAAGGCGCCGCGGGGGTCCTTGCCACATTGAAGTGTTTCGACAATCAACAAGACACCAATGTGGTGCAAGTGCCCCGGGAATTGAGGCTTCTTTCGGGCATCCTCTTGGGTGACAGGCTCCAGTTTGCCGCGTACCAGAGACAACCCATGTTCGCCCAAAAGGTCCGCGTCTATGTTAAGGGCGCTGTGGATGAAACCGATATCAAACTGGCCTTGGTTTCGATGGGTGTTGTCAGTCCGGGTTTAATCGTCACATGCAAAGACCAGCAGGTTCGAGTTGTGGATGTCTTGCAGAGGCAGGACACGGCTAATCCTGTGGGTTTTATTGCTGATCAAATGGCCAGCCTCTCCTTATCGTCGGGTGCAGATGACACTTTTGTGTCTCCACCGTTTCTCTGCATCAGCACAACGGAGGTGGAGATTTGCTCAAATGACCTAAACTTGGCTCAGTACCCGAAGTTGCCTCGCAACTTTGCATTCGATCAGGTAGGAGGACTCAGTAAGTCTATTGCTCTCCTCCGATCTACTGTGCAGTTACCGTTGCATCATGCAAACCTCTTTTCGGATTTTGGCATCTCTCCGCCAAGAGGTATACTTCTCCACGGGCCTCCAGGGACGGGTAAAACCATGTTGCTTCGGTGCGTGGCGCACGAGTCTGATGCGCACGTGCTAATGGTCAACGGGCCGCTGATTGTGTCCAAGTATTTGGGAGAGACCGAGAATGCTCTTCGTGACATGTTTACTGAAGCAATCAAGTACCAGCCTGCAATCATATGTATGGACGAAATCGATTCCTTGGCGCCCCGCAGAGGCCTGGACGACGCCGGCGAGACTGAGTCGCGTGTTGTGGCCACGCTCTTGACCATGATGGACGGCATGGGCGACTCTGGGCGAGTCGTTGTTGTCGGTGCCACGAACAGACCTAACTCCATTGACCCTGCACTTCGGCGCCCCGGACGGTTTGACCAAGAAGTGGAGATTGGCATTCCAGATGTCGAGGCTCGGGCCCAAATTCTTCAGAAGCAGCTCTCCAAAATGAATCCGGAAAGATGCAGTGTCCTGCAAGAAGAGATTGGAAGCATTGCGCTGAAGACCCATGGGTATGTTGGGGCAGACCTATCTGCGTTATGCAGGGAGGCAGTCATGAAAGCAATCTCCAGAGGCTTAGGGTCTGGCCCGGCTTTGATCTCCGGCCTCCAAAATTTACTGAATCTTTCCACGAAGGTTCAAGCTTGCGACCTAGATGCAGCTCTTGTGGAGGTCCGGCCGTCTGCCATGCGGGAGATTTTCTTGGAGATGCCAAAGGTCACATGGAACGATATCCTGGGCCAAGAAGATTTGAAGCAGAAACTTACTGAAGTTGTTCAGCTACCCTTGGAGGCAGCGGACACCTTTACGCGTCTCGGCATCTCGTCGCCCAAGGGCGTACTCCTATATGGACCTCCAGGATGTTCGAAGACACTCACCGCCAAGGCTCTCGCTCATGAGTCGGGCCTCAATTTTTTAGCAGTGAAGGGGCCGGAGATCTTGAACAAGTTCGTGGGAGAAAGTGAGCGGACTGTTCGAGAAATCTTCCGCAAGGCTCGGGCGGCTGCGCCATCAATTATATTTTTTGATGAAATCGATGCCTTAGCGTCCTCGAGGGATGAGGTTCAGACTCTGGCCGCGCAGAATGTTCTTACGTCGTTGCTTAATGAAATCGATGGTGTGGAGGAATTGAATGGTGTCATTGTGGTTGCTGCTACTAATAGGCCAACAGAAATTGATGCGGCACTCCTTCGTCCCGGGCGCTTGGACAGACACATCTATGTTGCTCCTCCTGATTTCGCGGCCCGTTTGAATCTCATAGAGAACAGATGCAAGAAATTTCATGTGGAATCGAGCAATGGTTTATTCGCTCGTCTTGCTGATTCCACTGACGGATGTTCTGGTGCAGAGGTGGCTCTTTTATGCCAGGAAGCTGGGCTTGCGGCAATCATGGAGGATAAGAATGCCACCAGTGTGAAGGAGCACCACTTTGAACATGCATTGATGAACATTTCAAAGGGCATCACACCGGAAATGCTTGAATATTACCAGGCGTTTGCTGGTCGTAGTGGCCTAGAATTATAAAATAGACCAGGCCAATAATAGCGAGATTGATGAAGTATGATCGATAAGTACAGATCGGTGTACAAGTGAGACTGGCGTAAAAGTGAAATTGATGCATATATATTGAATTGGCGAATAGGTGAGATAAGTGAAAATAACTCACGTCTGCTTGCACCCTTCTTCCAAATCCTTCTCAAAATTCTCGGGAAGATCCTTTGAGTTGAAATCCAAGCCGGCATCCTTTCCACCCAAGCCACCAAATCCAGGAAAATCCGAATCATCGCCTACCAACTCCGTGGGTGGATTTCCCAATTCTTGTAATGACTCTAGCAAGCCGTTGACCTTCTCCCTGTGCTGCACGTTGTCATTGTCATAGCCTGGCCCCTCGAATACGGCCAATATGTCCTTTGTGATATCGTATTGTTTGGAGTACCTGTCGTAGTCGTCCGCAGAAAGCTTCTCTTTCGAATCCTTCAAGAAATCAGGGAACTTCGTATTAAGGTCTTTAATAGGCTCGTAGAGCACCTCTTTCAGGGACAATTGCTCCAACATATCGGTCAAGAGCTTGGTCATGTCGAAGTCACCATCGCCCTCAGCTCCACCTAAACCTGCCAACAACAGTGAGATCATGTCCTCCGGATTCCCACTCAAAGTGTCGTTTTTCAATTGCTCATCCACTGTCTCGCCCGACTTCTTCAACCGCTCCATGGTCTCCCTCATGACATTGTCGAAGTTTTGCGGCAGCAGAGCTTTCGCGGCTTCATCCAGGTGGGTTTGCTCGAACTGCTTGACCAAAGATTCAAACTGCTTCTTTGCATCGGGGTCTTCGATCTTGAGGTCCTTGACCAACTCGTCGATATTGTGTTTGAGCTCGCCGCTGGGTGGGATTTTGCCGGTATCAGTCGTGTCAGCGGCAGCACCAGGGGGCTGGCTCAAGACTTGCTCATCGAATTCATCCAATAGCTCGTCCAAGTCATCATCCTCTGGGGCAGACACCTGATTCTTCTTTTCTGGCTCTGACATTTGTGTTGTTGTGGGGAAGATACGATGGCTGAAGGGCAATGAAGTCGACGCAGAAACCCACCTGCAGTGCGACGTCAAAGTGCGTGGGAACCGTGGTCCACCCTCCCCCGCGCTGACACACGATCTCGCGGCTAGGCGTCGAGTCCCAACGTCAGCCACGGCCATCGAGTCACGTGGCATCGGATAAACCTGGAGTCTTTCGCGGCTCTAGACTGACTCGTGCAACTATCAATGCATATGAAAACGAGAGCCTGAATCGCCGCTACTTTCCCGCTTAATCCATATCCTTGGTCTAGTTTCTCAGCCCCCATGATCCAAATTCTAGTCTAGCGGACATGTGCATTGCCATGTATACATTAGATGTTTCTGTAGAAGAGACCCTATTGGAAACTTGGGTAGTGGTGACATATGTACACTCACATTTTAAGCAACGCGGATGCCACATGTGCTTTGAAACGCAGGGGAACACAAGGTGGAGGACTTACGCCGCCAATTGGCTCCGACTCTGGGTGTGACACTTTGCTTCTGGGAGCACTAAGCCATGGCGCCAGTCTGGAAGTTTTCAGGGCATTGAAATCAAATGAGACTTTCTCGCATCGTAAAAATTGAGCTCCACGAGTCGTCACTTGCAAGGGCGAAACGACTATTTATGGTTTTGACCCTAACCACAATGTTCCTGGTACGATGTCAGATGTTAAAACAAGCCCAGGCCGCACAAGGCTGCGCAGTGCAGGAGGGAAAAACAAGACTGCGCACCACTTTCACTTCTCATCTTTCAAGGCTCACCCATTACATGTCACTTTGCAAAACTCGGTTACAGGAAGAAAGAAAGCAGTGGAGAAAAGACCATCCATTCGGGTTCTATGCTCGCCCCAGGAAAACCGAAGACGGCTCCTTGGACTTGACGCACTGGGACGCTGGCATCCCAGGAAAGGCAAACACTCTCTGGGCAAACGCAACCTATCCGGTCAGTATCTCCTTCTCCGACGAGTACCCCTCCAAACCACCAAAAGTGATGTTTCCTAGTGGATTCTATCATCCAAATGTCTACCCTAGTGGTACGGTGTGCTTATCCATCTTGAACGAGTCGCAGGACTGGCGCCCGGCCATCACATTGAAGCAGATTGTGTTGGGCATCCAGGAGCTCCTCACAAACCCTAATCCCGACTCTCCTGCTCAAGAGCCTGCTTGGAAGGCTTTTAGCAGAGACAAAGCTACATACGAGAAAAAGGTCAAGGAGCAGGCCAAGAGATACGTCAACGCCAACTGATCTTTTATCGGACGGAAAATCGACTGTACTATATTATTAAGAACCCAATACCATGTCTTGCATGTAGGTGAGTCTAGTCCGCAGCTAGTCATCGGTACTGTTGCTGATCAAGTCTCTGCTGATGGACGCGCCAATCTCCAGCTCCCCGAGCTGTGACGTGCCTTTCTCCTTGTAGGTGCTGACAGCAGGGATATCAGCCTTGATCCGCGAAACAAGCGTCAGGTACGCCCGGGGCTCCAACTTGATCAATGTGTGCAAAGGAATCGACATCCATGGACTTTCCTCTTGAGGTATGTTCATGAAATATGCGTACAAGCAACGCAAGACTGCTTGGTGGGTGATGATGAGAATATTTTCTTGCCGCTCTAACTCCATGATTATGGGTTCTAACCGGATCACAATATCCCTGTACGACTCGCCCCCGCGATATCTGTACTCGTACTTGTTGTCATCTCTGGCCTTGAAATCCTCCGGGAACTTCTCCTCTATTTCTTCGTAAGTCATGCCATCGCATTCCCCGGCATCCAACTCGTCTAGTGCTTTCCATTCCAATTTTCTCTTGTAGGGCAATAACGAAGCTGTTTGCTGAGTTCTTTTGAGCGTCGATGTCCACACCGTCAAGTTGGTGTGCTTATACTCCTCTCCCAACGACTTGAGCACCAAATCAGGAAGTTTCTTGGCGTACCGCATGCCCCGCTCCGATAGATTCGAGTCACCGCCAATTTGCCCCGTGAGATTATACTCGGACTCTCCGTGCCTCAGCAACCAGATGCTTCTCGGCTTGATGTGTAAATTCATCACGTAGTAAACGATACGAGACTCTAAATAGCTCTCGATTCGGTTGACAATGATCTGCGAGCCAACATTGACAAGCTTGATGAAAGTCAAATCGCCCTCGTCGTCAACGTTCAAGGTCTCGTAGATTCTCTCGTATTGCTCAATCCTCTTAAGGAAATCCTGAGTGGCCGTCTTGGGGTCAACATCTGTGTAGTCCGGCGAGCAAGTCTTTACATCAGCAATATTTTGCAAGATAAGGTCCTGGTCGTCACACCAGGACTCCAAGAAAATAGGCTCAATCAAATTCTCCCGGCACAACTTGAGAAGATCAGCCCTTCTGGCCTTAGTTGAGTTTGTAGCGTCAATAATTCCCACTACCCCATTTTTTTCTGTGAACCACTCCATCATGTCAGTAAGTGCCACGTCAATAGCCTTCTTTCGGATATTCAAGCCCTCCTCGTTGTCGGGGCTGAAGAAGTCCGCTGCGACAAAATCACGGCCCGCCAAGTTTCTCCTATATGAGCCAACGTTGAAGCACTTTGATTCAATGGAGAGCCACAGAAGATATCGGACAATTTTTTGGGCAATCAATGATTTGCCTCGCGCAGGCAAGCCCACCATGATCACACAGATCCTAACGTTTTCCACATGGGAAACAGAATACACGGGCATTTGAGGGAAGCGTTCTTAGTTCTCAATGGGTCTTGCCGAAATTTTCTTCAACTCCACAATTCTTGAGAAGTTAGGGTGTGAACACTAGTGCGATGAAAGGAACAGAAAGAAAAGCCTAGTTGTCAACGCCAAATTCACTTGCAGGTACTTGAGGTTCGCGAACTGAGTTTCCCCAGAATTTGGGGCCTCTTCTGGCCGCATGCCGCACACTTCAAGACCTCGCAGGCACTTGCTATATACGAGAATGCATGGCTCGGGGATTCTTCTCATACCGGACTTGAATACTGCCACCTGCTAAGTTTATGCCGAAGTATACCCAAAGTTTGTCAAGGGTCTCTTCTGACCTCACGCAATTTTTCTGCATCTTGGGAAAATCACCTCATAAAAGTGCCCATAATTTCATCCGCAAAACTAAAATACATGGGGCCAGAAAAAAAAGACATATAAAGACCTGCCATGCAAGAAAATACTGTTGGTTTCGATGCTATCTTGTCCCAAAACAATCGCCACAGTAATACAGACGTAACGCTTGTTTACCCTGGAGTTACCCAACAGGAGACAACGTCACGAGACCTAGTTTCGCATCCTCCAGGTGGCATGGGCGCGCGCTGTGCTGACACGAAAAGTACCATGAAACGATTCTTGAGCAAGCTGAAGAGAGGGGCACCTCCAGAATCCGATGGCGGGTCCATAGCTGGCGCGTCCTCAGTGGTGTCCGAGTCCGACTCGCTTCAGGACCTCAAGCCTATGTTCAACAAGTCTTCTTCGGGCCACTTCACCAACGATGTCAAGCTAAGTATCAACCCGTCCATCACTTACAGCGACTCGTTCATCACCGAGGGGTCTCGGGACAGGACCAAGTCTGTGTTTTCAAGCAAATTTTCCGGCTCTACGAACCAGTCGTCCTATGTATCCAGCCGCAAACCCAAACCGACAAAGCACTACCGAAACACCTCTCAGCCGTTGCAGATCCTTGACACACCTGAAGAGACCAAAGAGGATGCGAGTAATGTTTTGACGTCGGAGATTGTTGCAGATAAACTCCACCATCTTTGTGTTGAAATTTTGTACGCTCAAGGCCAATACGCCACATCTGTTTCCAACTTGTCCAACACCACATTGAGCTTTATCAACAGCCTCAAGGAACACAATAATAGCGTTCACTCCATGAAAGTCGGTGACTCATGGCTGTTTGACTCTTATAATAACGCTAACGTGCGGAGAATCCTCAAGGTATTCCTACATTTTTACGATAATCTCTTGAATGATGAGGCCTACCTTCAATTGAAATTGATCCTAAGCAGAGACTTCAATGATTTTTGTACCACGTTGGCAACCCCGCTTCTGGAATATTCAAAAAACCCCTATTCTGGCTCCAAGAACCCTCAAAATATGGCATTCGGATGCAATGATGGCAAACCATACCCCAACGAGGCGATTTTGGCGAGAATTCTCGACAGAATCTCTTGCTCGCCAATGAGGATAAACGAGCAAAATGGTTCTTTCATTGCTCCTATACTCCGGGGTTTAAGCAAGTCCATGTGTGTTATTTGCTTGTATTTTGGGTACCCTAATATCGAGGAGCGCCATGTTAGAGAAATCGCTTCAATTCGTGACCTCTTCGATGATGTACACGTGGTATTGGCCAAGAACAGAATCGATTTGGCCTCACTTGGACCTTCTCCGGTCCAACAGTCTAACCAACAGGATATGAACCCCCATAGCTATCTTCAAAAATTCAAATTGCCCTTCAGGTATCCTGCTGACCCCAAGAAACCCCCAATGTCGCTATCACTTTCTGCCGAGTCTTCTGCGAGGCTTAGTGGTACCATGGGTGGGTTCTTATACCCGATCATCGACAAAAAGAAACAAGCGCACCTTCTGTCGTATGCCGACTCCAAGTTTTCAATATCTTGTGGGCATGTTTGCCTAGATGGGCGCATCGGTGAAGAGTATCCTCAAATCTCGTCACCCCTGTCGGTTTTGATAGGATTGTACAAGAAGGCACTCATGAATGAATTTGAAAAAACTTCATTGGACGAAACTTCGCAAAGCATTACAGCTTCGCGGATAGCATATGGGTCAGTATTGAAACAAATTGATTCTGTCTTTCCTGCGAGGGCAGTAAAGACCGTCGATCCAATATCGAAGAAACAAATCACAGAGACTAAGAACTTTCCGAAACATAGATTCGGCCAAATCATTTGGGGAGAGCGTGCGCTCATCCCTGCAAAAATCACAAGCAACGCCAAGACATTTGTAGAGAAGCGCTTGAGCGATTTGGCCATAATCAAGGTGAACAAAGCGTTTCAGTGTGACCAGAACTATCTTGGCGATGATATCGCTTTTAATGAGTTCGATCCGGCATTGATTTTCGACAACCTCTACGTCAGACAGGTGGTGGATTTGCAGCGATATGCTAAAGAAGTCAATTTCAGGACGGTCAAGGAAGTGGACTCTTTTGTTTCCACATCCCCCATGCGTTATACAAACTCAACAAATCACCGAGGTCTTCCTGTGTTCAAGTATGGATCGACGACCAAGCTTACTAAAGGAAATCTCAATGGCATTAAACTTGTTTACTGGATGGACGGAGCAATCCACTCTTCTGAGTTTGTCGTGAATTCTTTGGAAAGCACCACGTCGTTCGCCGCGGGCGGTGATAGTGGGGCGTGGATATTGTCAAAACTCGAGGACGTGAAGGGCTCGTTGTCGAACAAAGGCTTAGGAGTTGTTGGTATGCTACATTCGTATGATGGGGAGTACAAGCAGTTCGGGCTCTTCACCCCCATGACTGAAATTCTTGAGAGATTGGCTGAGGTAACTCAAATCCCCTGGGGCGTGGTTGGTGTACAGACCAAGGGTCTAGACACGGACGCCGATAATGCTTCCTTGTCTTCCCTTGGATTGAGCGATTCTGACCTCAGTGACTACGAGAGTATCATCGACGACCACAGCTTCTAGGCAGATATTTTATTTAGTGTTTATTTTTTTTTCACTAGATGCATTATTTATATCACTTAAGATCGTTCACTGACTTTATAGTCTATGAATCTTCCGAGATTGATCCACGCCTCCTCTGCACGAGCCTTGAGTGCTCCGTTTCTGTTTTTGTCGATCTGCTTGTATAAAGACTTGACCTTGGGCTCGACGCTCTTCAAGTTTTCAAGGTAATTGCCCTGTACGAAAACAGGTTCATCGTATTCATAGTTAAGATCCCCAAAAATATCGTAGATCAAGTTGAGACACTCGATTGGAATCTCCTGCGCTTTGCTTTGCTTCAAATTATTATTGGAGTCGGAAAAGTGGCCAATGAGATTGAGCAAGAAGTCAGAGATTTGTCTTGTGATGTCCACGCTGCCAATAACTTGAGCGACGGTTCCCAAGAAACCGACCGCGGATAGAAGAAAGTCTAGGTCGAGTGAGACGGACTCTGTTTCTGCTGATATGTTGGCGATAATGGTGTTGCATTCATCTAATAAGCCAGCGACCTCAGCCAACGAAACCTTGTCGCGAATCTCTGTACCAACCGACTTTGAAATCGCCCACAAGATGCTCAAGCTTAATTTCTGGACCTCTCTGTCCGAAGACCTCGTGGTGTGCTCACAGATTTGCCATAGACTAGGAAGTTTATTGAACCATTCCACGGGTATGGATGCATTGGATAAGAAGAGCCAGCAGAGATTGTTGAGGCAGACCAAGAGCTTCGTTGACAAGTGTAAGGCTTGAGAGTGATCCTTATCAAAAACGAGAAGATGCATACATGACGGGAAGACTGTGTTCAATAACAAGTTGATGAGATCATCGCTCATGTCCACTGGGTCCTTAAAGTCGGCCTCATTGATAGCAAGATACTCGCATATGCTGGTGATCAAATCTATTGCAATTTCAATTGCCTGGAGATCCGCGCGGGCTATTGTCTTTTCGGGAGCCTCTCCACCGAAAGCCACATCAATGTCTTTGGGTTGTTCGTTCAGTTCTGTTTTCTGAATTGGCTCCGCGGCATTATCTATAGCAGACAAGTTTTTAGCCACCTGCTCAATGTCAATGTTAGTAATAGTATTCAAAATGCTCGTCAAAATCTGGACACACGCCGCGTCCTTCGTGTGGGAGGGATCACCGTTTATCTCGAGAAAATGGAATTGTATGCCTTGTAAGTAAAGCTTTCCCAAGTTATTAGATTCGTGAGCATTCTGGGAGAGAGCTTCTGCGATGGCTGGCAACGAAAATTCGGGGGTAGCGGCTAGACTTTTCACGAAGTCGGCGGAGTCCGACGCGAACTCATACACGAAGTCTAACAAGGCGTTGAAAAGCTTTGTGGTTTTGAGCTTTTCAACGTTCCAATTGAGCAAGTCAATCACAAGTCCCGTGATGCGCCCCACCTTGGCATAGATACTGTCGTAAAGATCATCAGAGCAGCTGGCAATCAGGACGGTGAGTGAGAGAATGTTCTCAATGAATTCAAACAACATGTAGGCAATCTTCTTGTCCATGGCCTTGGTGTCTGACTTCATGTACTGAAGAGAATTTTCGATTTTCACAAGGCCCTTTTCGATAGGTGCCCAGATGTTCGATCGCCAGAGGTACTTGGCCACATCGTAGCCTTCCTCAATGGTTAGATTTCTCAACAAACCAAAGGACTCCACCACGAGCTCATCATTGACATCATTAAGGGTTTGCTCCATGACGGTGGGCACCAATTTTTCTTTCAAGAGCATTCCTCTCATTCTGGCGTCTTCCACCAAAACCGTGATGGCGCTAAGTGCTACCGAGCGGTCGTTAGACGCGGAGGACGATAACTTGGCTATCAAGGGCAAGATCTTTGTCTGGCGCAACGTCTCGTCTTTGGCATCCTGCTTGCTGATTGTAGAGCCATCTTTTCTGGCCGTTGGATTGAATCTTCCCCGGTTACTCTTTCTTCCTTTCTTTAATTTGCCCATGAGTAGCTGAAGGTGTGGTTAAATTTTTGTCTCAAGAGATGCATCTGAGATGCCTGCGTCGTGTGCAGGATATATGATCTACACCATCGAAGTACGTAAGACTTGGTATTGCCCGCAATGAGCTAATTCGTCTTACTGAGTTGCTTTGCTGTTGTGATTCAGCTAGACTGATTTCATGCACTACCGTATTCAAATGTTGTCATCCTAATGTATAGATTACTTTTTACTATTTACAGAGGCTATTTCTGGCGTTTCGGCCACCTGCGGCGCTACATCTGCCTCAGGGCGAATGATCGTCTTTACTTGTTGCCTCAACTCATCCCAGCTTTGAGGACTCGTGTCCTCATACTCCTCCAAGGGTATGTCTGCACGGAGGTTCTGGTCCTTGCGGAGTTGTTCGCTGTGTGTTAGTATGACGAAGCTGGGAAAGGGGTGCTATACGTACATGACTAGAGGCTGCCAGAACTTGACTCCAGTGTACCAGCCAATGGCGCCAACGGCGAGAATCGTGAGTGCTTTCCCTCCTCTTCCGGACATCACTGAGCAGAGGGCGAAAAGAACACTATTGGGCTGTTTTAAACGTTGGTTCGAACTTTCTTGGGGAACCTGAGCGAGTATGCACTACCGTGAGGTATGAGGTCGTGCCACGCACGCATATCCACACGACCACTATGGCCTCTAAGTTCTCCGCATGCGTCTCTGGGAGACACCCGAGCGGCACAGTAATCTTGAAGTATGAGCCAAGCTGTCGCACTGCATCACTGATACCCACATAATACATCCAAGAGTTTCGTGAGCTTTTGGGTGGCCCCAAGGCAGTCCATGAGGACTTCGCACCGGTCGTGCCGCGCCCACGCGATTATATAAGGCGCTTGAAAAAGTGCCCGCTCTTGCTTCTTTTCTTCTCCAATCAAAAAGTATCCGGGGGTATTTGCCACGACGGGATAATGCATATTGTCAAGTTATCACCGTTGCCATATATATACTATATATTGCACCCCCCAGAGTAGTCACCAATTCCCAATAGGAAGTTTATTATCCGACGGGTCTCTTTAGTGAGGCGATGGGTTCTGAATGTCGATATTTGATGGGAAACATTCCGCGTAAATATTCACAAGGCGTAGAAACCACCTCAGTAGCTCCCGGCCTGGCTGGTATAGCCGAATGAGGCTGCACTCATTTGAATTTGACTTTCAGGAAATCAAAGCTTACGGCTGAGCGCGAGGCAGTGTAGCTTTTGGGCGTTTGAGGGATGCAGCCGGACATTGGCAGACGTGATCTTCTATGTGCGGCAACCGAAATTAATCTACGTGTCGTACTAACAATTATATGATGTATTCTCTATACACGTTATACAATATGCCCTTAACGGTACTTGTTGAAACCAATGTCAGTGGCTCTCTCTCTGAAGCATTGACGGCAAATGTCCAAGCCGTACTTTCTGATCAAACCAGAGTGAGAAGCGCAAACTCTGCACTTTCTAGAGCCCTTACCGTAGTGTCTTGGGTGGGAGAACCAAACGTTTTCGTGAGCCATATTGCTGGAATGTTAGTATGTATTTCGAAGACTGGACTTGCGCTTCATGACTGGCCAGCGTTGGTATGCCGCAGGGTTCTTCGAACTTCCCTTTGAATCCTTGAGTACTTGCTCCCACTCGAGCTATGATTTCCACTCTCGGAATATGCATGCGGTAAGGACGTATCCTGGTTCGCTAGCTCACGTTTTCTATACTAGGCACTTAGGTTTTCGATGCCAGCCATTCCCTGTGAGTGCTCGGATTCCAGTGTCATGTCACTGGGACTTAAATTCTAAGGTAATGCATCCCTCTTGGCCTCGCACCATGCTTCCATCAGTCGCTGGATCCGTCAAGTTGGGTGTTTGCTGCACATACGATTAATTAATCTGGAGTTAGTGTAGAAGGTTCCGTGAAAATGAGAGTTTAGGTCTAAGGTGTCGCGCGGAGGGAAAATTTTCGTAGTTGTGCACAGACCGCGCGCCTCTGACACCCGCGGGTGTACATGGTCACGTGATACACACGCATGAATGTGGCCGCATAGGGCACGAGCCCTAGTGGGATGCTCACCTCGCATCGCTGCGATGACTTTCGTGATGAGTGAGCTCACACACCACCATGGCCGGCCACAGGAGCACGCTCAAGAGCGACCATAAGCCGTTTAAGTCCAAGCATGCCACCAAAGGTCAATTGAAGAACCAGTACAAAGGCAAGGTGGAGAAAGCGACCCCAGGCGCCAGCAAGGCCTCCCGCGTGCTCTCCAAACAGGAGCGCAGAAATAACGCCAAGCAGCTCAAGGACAACAAGATCGCCGAAACCAGGCTCGTGCGCAAGTTGTTCGAAGGCAACGACGCGGCAGAGAAAGTAATCTCCGTGATATCATTAACCAGAGACATATCCCCTCAAAGCATACTCGCCCAGATTGTGCAAGCCTCCAGCACACAAGGCGATGATCCGGCGATCGAGTTCCATGAGGCCCCCCTCGTGGCTTCTTTCAAGTTGCCGGGCTTTACGTGTAACACGAAGTTCATTTTGCCTGACCACAGCGACTTGATCGCCATCTTGGACGCCGCCAAAGTCTCAGACTACGTAGTATTCGGACTCTCGGCTCAAGAAGAAGTCGACAAGGAATACGGTGAGACCATATTGCGTGCGGTGATTTCCCAGGGTATTGCGACTGCCGTGGGTGTATTGCCAAACCTCATCTCCGCATACCCCAAAAAGAACCTCCAGACAGATGTCAGGCAATCGTTGCAGTCGTTCTTCCAGCACTTCTTTCCCACTGAGGAAAAGCTCTATGCCCTTGAGAGTCAAAACGAGGCTTTGGCCGCCATCCGCTACATGTCGCAAAAATTCCCCAAGTCTGTGAGCTGGCGAGACTCGCGGGGTTATCTTGTCGCAAACGTCGCCAGCTGGCAGCCAGTCAGCGAGAGCGGAGAAGAGGGATTCGTTGTGGTGGAGGGTACCGCAAGAGGAACGGGCTTCAATGCTAACCGACTCGTGCATATCAATGGTCACGGTGACTTCCAGTTGCACATGATTGAGAAGGTGGCCAGGCACAAGAATGACGAGCAGAAAGTGTTTCAGGCAACCGAGGTGCAGGAAACCTTGGAGGAGCTCAACCCCGAGGAAGTCGACATGGAAGGTGACGACTTTGACTACGAGGATTATACCTCGGGTGTACGGATGGAGGGTAAGACATACTTCGATGACGCCGACAATGCGCCCAACAGAAAGTACAAGGCCCCTGTGGGTACCTCGGAGTACCAGAGCAAATGGCTTCTAGACGATGTGTTGGAGGGCGCCTCCGATGTGGAAGAAGCGGGCAACTCTGACGCAGATATGGATATTGCGCAGGATGAAGTAATGGAACCCGCATCGGTACCCACAGAGTACGAGCCCACGGAGGCAGACCAGACGGAGATGTTTGTTGAGTTATCTCCGGAGGATGAAGCGGAGCAGTTAAGGCAGTTCCGCGAGTTGGAGAATGAGGAGCGTGAGTTCCCGGACGAAATCGAGTTGGATCCCCAGGAACTGGCTAAGCTGCGGTTGGCCGAGTACAGAGGCATCAAGTCTCTCGGCACATGCGACTGGGACTGGGACGAGACCGACTCGCAGCGGCCCAGCATCTACAGCCGCTTGTTGCACATCACGAACTTCAAGGCCACCAAGAATAAGGTGCAAAAAGATGCCATTCGGGAAGCACAGGTGGGGCTTGCAACTAAAGTGCGCCTTTACATCAAGGCACCACGGTATGTTCTCGACCAGGTGGATGTCAAGCGTGCGCCGTTCACTGTGTACTCATTGATGCCGCACGAACAGAAGCTCTCAGTGGCCAACTATCTGTTCAAAACATGGGAAGATTACGAAGAGCCCGTGCCATCGGGAGAACAGCTCATTGTGCAGTACGGATTTCGCCGCCAAGTCATCACCCCAACTTTCAACCAGGCGTCAAACAGCCCCAATAACGTGCACAAGTTCCAGAGATTCGCTCATGCTGGAGACACGTACATTGCATCTACAATCGCACCTGTGCTCCTCTACAATGCCCCGGCCATTTTCTTCAAACAAAAACTGGATGGCTCTTTGCAACTTGTTGGACAAGGCACGTTCCTTAATTGTGACCACACTCGTGTTGTGGCCGAGAGGATAGTTTTGACGGGACATGCAGTAAAGATCCACAAGAGGGTAGTAACCGTGCGGTACATGTTTTTCAATCCGGAGGATATCAACCACTTCAAGGCCGTGCCGCTATTCACCAAATCCGGACGCACAGGTTTCATCAAGGAGAGTTTAGGTACACACGGTTACTTCAAGGCGACTTTCGATGGTCGGTTGTCCGCACAGGATGTGATCGGTATGGCTCTTTACCGGCGTGTATGGCCTGGAATGTCCAGTTTGTGGAGCCAATGAGTAGATTAAAGGCGGCAAGAGCTACATTGTAGAGGCAGTAAATACATTGAAGAGTACACCGAATTCACAAACCGTGAATTGCCGAGCAAGCTAATACATAGATGATGATAGAGAACTGCAAAGAGGATGCCATACTTTTCGCCAAAAGTACCGAGTCAAGGCATGAAACCCGCACCTCCGAAACTTGCGTGAGATCCGAGAGTGCCTTCGGAATCTCCTATTCCAGCACTCCTAACTCCTTTTATCAGGCCACCCCAGGATCCGATGGCTCACCGGCAATTCCATCCACATCGGAGAGCCTCCAATACCAAGCTTCCAGGGCCATTAGGGACCGAGCCCTTCAGATGCATTTGCAGCCTCTTCTCAGGTACACGTACTGCATGTGGCCCTCATTGTCTTCGCGAAGGTTTGGTCATCATTGCGATCTTTAACACTACATCAACGCCACTCACATCGACACTTACGAGTCAATATTGAACTACTGCCAGTGCCTGAAATATCAATATCAAGATTTCAACAAATCGGAAACAGATTAGAGTAAAAGGTTACGCCAGGTATGAATTTCCTCCCCCAAGGGTCCAACCCCAAAACCGCTGGGTTCACTTGCAACACCTGTGGTATTCGCTTCTCCACGGCAGAGTTGCAGAGACAGCACATGCGCACTGACTGGCACCGATACAACCTAAAGCGGCGTGTCTCCGGGTTGCCGGGCATACCATCCGAGGTGTTTGCCGAGAAGGTGTTGGCGTCCATGAAGGCGCACGACGAGCCGCCCAATGAGGATGAGTACGGCTTCCACGTGAGCACGCGCAGGAAGTCGCTGGGTCAAAGACAGTTGACCAAAAAGGACTTGAAGAGATTGGCGAGAAACCAGCTAAGAGGTCGCGCTTACTTGAGCACCAACGCCTCCAGAGAGTACAGCCCTGCGGCATCCGTGGCGTCGGAACTTTCGGAATTTTCGTTGGGCAGCAGCTCTGTGCCAACCACCGATATCGACTCTAACTACGATACCGTTTCCGAGGCACATATGTCGGATGGAAGTGAATGGAGCAGCCATGTACATGAGAGTATGGACGAATCGTGGGAAAGCGACTATGAGGATGAGTCCAGTGACGATGAGCTCCAAGAGGCGCTTCCCAACCATTACTGCTTCTACTGTGGGAAAAACAATCGCGAGGTGGAGCAGAATATCAAGCACATGACCAAGTACCACGGGCTCTACATTCCACAGAGGTCGTTTTTGACGGACTTGGAGGGCCTTCTCACCTTCATCAACGAAGTCACTACCACCGACCACGAGTGCCTCACATGCGGTTTCGAGGGCAAAAGCTTGGAAAGTATCCGTCAGCACTTGTTGACAAAAGGACACTGCCGGATTCCCTACGAGACCAAGCAAGAAAGGGAAGTGATTGCAGAATTTTACGACTTTGACTCGTTTTACAGCGCAAAGGAGAAGAAGCTGAAAACGAAGAGCGTCTCTTTTGGCCCACCCGAAGGCAATGATTCTGATTCCGACGACGCGGTCTCGACGTCCAGGTCGGTGGTGGTACTTCCGAACGGCTCCAGACTTGGACACAGATCCATGACAAGGTACCACAGACCGAGCTTGCTCGTGGAGAAAGAAGCACCAGATGGTCCTAAGACTGTGGCTTTGATGGACAGACGGTATGCACCGGGCCTCACTGGTCATCTTATCACGAAGCTGGAAAAAGAACAAAGAAAGCTTGAGACCAGAGTGAAAAATATTCACGAGAGAAGGACCAAGGCAAAGAAAGCAAACTACCAACGCTATTACAGAGACGAGTTGTTGCAATGATGACTGCGAAGCGGATGAAGCGCATGCAATCTGATAGGGACTATTGTGTTACGGTGGTGTGTAAGACCGGCTATGAATGGCCCCCCCCCCCCCCCCCCCCCCCCCCCCCCCCCCCC
>WFIU01000003.1:330439-345882 GCA_009756545.1 Metschnikowia dekortorum
TTATCAATGCGCCAAATAAAGGGAGGCACTCCAGTCTAATATCTCTCGATGTACGTTTGCGGCACTAACACGTCATTGTGCCCGCTTTTCCAAACCAAGCAGTGCTCACTGGAACGGTCATACTCAAAGAGTCCTAAGAGATTAGCTAATCGTGCATGAGGGAGTCAATTGAAGTCTAGTCACGCGAGGCGCGTCGGCAGCATACAGGTACAGACTGATAGAAGGTCATCGAATTCTTTCCTGTACGTACGCGGCCTGAGGTAGCGCAGATCATTTAGGAGCATCATGGCCACACATCAACGCCTGACTTCTCTTCGAATTACTAGTGTCGAGGCTCTACAATTACTGGCAATATTTCCACACTTTTCGAACCAACCGACTTTGCTTCTTCCATTATTGTTAAATGAGTGTTGATGGTGCTTGAAACATACTTTTATGACACCCTCCTAGTACCGGTCACTGCGACCGCCGATGAAATCTCCCGCTCATACAAGAAGCTTGCTTTAAAGTACCATCCAGACAAAACCCACCATGATCCGGAGCTGACCGAGAAGTTCAAAGTTATCACTCGCGCATATGAGGTGTTGAGAGACCCTCTGCAACGACTGGTGTACGACGCCTATGGTAGGGAGGGCGTGGAGGGGCAAGTCTCAGATTGTGGGCCGCCCCCCAAGCAGCAGAAGCAGTCTCGTCCTGGCCCGCAGCAATGGTCGCGGCTGTTTCCCTCAGCGAGAGGCCCCTCCTTTGGGTTTCAGCAAGCCATGTTCTCGCAGTTTTTCACCGACATGAGCTCCATTTTCGATACAGCGGGGGCGTGCCCCAGTCAATTCAATCAGCAATTCTTCGAAATGGGTGCTCATGTCAATGCAAACGCAGATTCTGTGACTAGAGTTGTACAGCCAGCACCTGCCTTTGGCGATAAAAGCATGAGACGGGGCTCAAACATTCACCATACCTTCAAGGTGACCCTCGGCGACATGTTCTATGGCAAAGTGGCCAAGTTTCAGCTACCGAAATCGACGCGCTGCTCATACTGTGATGGTGCGGGGTGCTTTAAACCCAAGACGTGCTCTACATGTGAAGGTAGCGGGGCTGTGATAGTAACTGTGATGAATAACTTTTCCAAAATTCAAGAACGCAGTGGCTGCTCTGTATGCAATGGCAAAGGGATTGTATGTAGCCCCCAGGATGTGTGTCGCCGATGCGAGGATGGCTACTTGGTGGTGAAGAAAATTTTGAGGGTGGGCATTCTACCCGGAACCAAGAATGGCGATCAGGTCATTTTGAAGGGGCAGTCGGACGAGGGAAAGAACATAATTCCAGGCGATGTGATCATCCACTTGGAAGAACAGCCACATCCGTTTCTCGTGAGGCGCGGCAATGATCTCTATATGGAGCGCACCATTGACCTCAAAACCGCCCTTTTAGGCGGCCGTATCGTGGTTCTGGACTTTCCTGGACCAGGCGAAGATATTATCGTCAAGATCAATACGCATAAGAAGACGCCATCGACGGGCGAGGTTGTGGGGACCATTCAGTCCGGAGCGGTGAAAATCGTCAAAGGACTAGGGAACCCCATAAACCCAAGAATCAAGAATAATCGCATCTACCAAGACCCAGACCAGGCGCCTGTCATTGGTAATATTTCTAACTTCCTGCGCGGTGACTTGTTCATTCGCTTCAATGTCACAATACCAAGCATATCGGAGCTCAGCAGGACTGGGGGTCTTGAGAGGCTATGCGAGCTCTTACCTGGGGGTACTGATGAAGAGGCTTTTAGCATGTTGGCTTCTGAGCACCTGCTTGCCAATTTACCGGGGGAAGAAGTACAAGACAAGCAATGTCAGGTGCAGATCGACGAAAAGAATGGGGACGACGAGAACTCCTCAGACAATTACGACTACGACCAACTCGATATTGGCAGCCAAGGCGGCTCCGAGGAGCTCGAGGACAAGCACTTCTACGAGCAGCAATGGTCGAAGGAAGATGCGAACAATAACAAGAGGCAGAATTTGCATGGCCCACACAACCCGGTCCAAGCGCCCTAGCGTTTTCGCTTGCAGTCTTTACACTCGACTCCACCCGCGTCTTCTGACCTCGCATATATTCACGAATAATTTATTGCCACGAACTCTACTTCAGCTTCGTAGATAATGTCTGGCAGACAGCTTCAGTAGGTACGTGCTATGGTCACGTGCGGCGACCCTGCATGTTTGCGCGTCCTCCTTCATCAATACATATAGACAGACATAGACACCCACGTTAACTGACGATCCGAGCCTATTGCTTTGCAGTATCAAAGCCTCATTTCTCAATATGGTGGAAGCAAGAATTCTAGACGCCGCCATAGTGAAGGATCTACTGAACCATATTTACGAAAAGAGAAAGGCTACCGCCTTCCAGATCGAGAATTTGACCAAGTCAGCGCTTGCCAGGGACGACAGTGGGCTGATCTACAAGTTGATCCATGAGTTGACAGAATTGGTGCACTCTGGATCCACGCTGGCCAAAATGGGAGCCATCACCGCCTTGGGCAGTGTTTCGGTGGCATTGGGGTCCTTGGCCATTGCCTACTTCCTTGAGGAGATTGTGCGGCCCATTTTTTTCACCTTTAAAGACACTGATGCCAGAGTAAGGTACTACGCATGCGAGTCTCTATACAACATAGCGAAGATCGCCCGGGGCGAAATTCTTCTTTATTTGACCGAGGTGTTTGACATCTTATGTATATTGGTCACGGATACAGAGTCTTCGGTGAAGAACGCGGCCGACATTTTGGACCGGCTTATTAAGGATATTGTCAGTGCAAAATCCGCCAGTTATGTGTCGATTCTACACCAGCGAACGGACGAGGTGCAAGAGGTGCAGTCAAACATGATGATGCTGGATGGGGTTTCAGTACAGATCAACAACCCGCAGGACCCCCTGAAGGCATTTTCATTGCCTCGCTTCATGCCTACGTTGCTTGAGCGAATGTACACCATCGAACCGTTTGCCAAAAAGTTCTTGCTCAGTTGGCTCGAGCTTTTTGATGACATTCCTTCGTCTGAGTTGATCACTTTTCTTCCAAATTTTTTGGAGCCCCTTCTTCGGTTTCTCATGAACAGCTCGCCATCAGACGTTCGGATAGAGACTCAAAATCTCCTTAATACTTTCTTGAAGGAGATTAAGGCGCTTTACAAGGTCAAGTCTGATGTGAAACGACGCCAGATCCTCATTGAACGCAAGAAGCGGTTACAGAATCAGCCCGATTCCGCTGAACCTCCCGAGGAGAATTGCCTGCCGAAAGGCCTTAATGAGCAATTGAAGAGAGCGTTTCTCAGCGAGCAAAATCAGAGAAGTCCCGATACAATCTCCATTGAGTCCACCTCCACCACAATTATCCGGAGACCAAATACCCCCGAATACGCAGAGGCTTTCGAGCCCCAGGGCGACGAAGATGACGCGTCATCTTTTGTGAGCGGCCAAGACATATTCATCAACTATTCTCAAATCATTGAAATTCTCATCAAGTTCTTACGGCAGCCCACCATCAAAGGCGTCAGTGACTCGCGCGCCGTCAACTTTGCCGACGAAAGTCACGATATATGTTTGGAAATCCAGTCCATCGCCTTGACATGGCTCCAGGAGATCATTACCATAAGTCCGACGAGCTTTCTGAAGTCTCTTCCTGACTGTGTGTCCATAATCATGCAAAACGTGGCGTACACTGACAGCCACAACGATACTGAGTTGAGGAATCAGTTTCTCGATTTCGACAAATCTTTGAGGCGCTACTTGATTCAGCTACACGAGTGCCATTCTGACGACCCCAGCGACATTTGGAAGGTCCTGGATCCTTCTCAGATAGACGAAGTCAGCGAGGCTGCCATTCAAGGCTTGAACAAGGACTCATATGATGAGTTTTTGGAGTTGTATCTTATGAAAACCTTCCAGGTGGTTCTGAACGAATGTCTACAGTCTATCAATGAGCTCGCTCGCTTGACCAGTATAGATTGGTTAACCTTCTTGTACTCCAACTACCGATCGAGCTTTTTTCCTCACGATGAAGATGGCGAAACCACGGGTCCTAAGAAAAAATTGAACTTGGATTTAACGGCCTTGTTAAAATCGTCCGTAAACGCAAGCAACGAGGTCATTTCCAAAGTCTTGTCTCTCGCAGCACAGATCTCAGCAGACAACCAAGACTTTTTTCGAGACTTCATGATCAAACTCATCTCGTTCTTCGAGTCGGACGGTCCTGACTCTGCCCTGAGCCTGTCGGGGGCCAAGGGCACAGGCCTTCTGCAGTTTCTGTTGTCACGAAGCAAAGTGGAGTTCGTGATCCGGAGATTGTGTGTTTCCATCAGCTCCGAGAAGATCTTCAAAACGTTTGCGGAGGTTTTGAAGTCGTCTGAATCCGCCAGTGTTCTCTTCGTTAGCAATATGGTCGTCACCCTCAACAACATCTTGCTCACGACCGTAGAGTTGCAAGGGCTCCGCAAGAAATTGAAGAACCTCGACATATGCCAGCTCGAAGATTGGAACTTCTTTTCCACCATCTTCCAGACTTGGTGCTACAATGCGCCCAGTGTGTTGTCGCTTTGCCTTCTTACCTCCAACTACGAGCTCGCCTTTTCAATCATTAAAGACTTGGCAGAACTGGAAGTAACCTTTCAGCTCCTTACCCAGTTAGACATTTTGATCCAACTCCTCGAAAGCCACATCTTTTTGAAGTTGCGGCTTCAACTCTTGGAGCCCGAGAAACATCCATATTTGTACAAAACGCTCTATGGGATTCTCATGATCTTGCCACAGTCTTCAACCTATAACGTCTTGAGAAACAGATTATCTTCGTTGACTCTATTCACGCAATCTCCCAATCTCCACCAGCCTTTGGGTACGCCTTTGGGCACGCCTGTGGTCACGACCACTACTGCCACGCTTTCTACCAAGAAGAAAAGAATTAATGAAATGGCGGAAGTATTTCTGAAGATAAATGAGCTCCATGAATCTGGGCCGGTGCTGGAAAAGCAGAAAGATTTGGTTGAGGCGCCCAGAGTTCCAAGCGCCACAAAGTACCCATTTTCGACCTCTTTCCCGAGCTCAGAGTCCAAGGCCTTCATTCCTGACTACTTTTACCAAGCTCTGCCTGATGGTGTTAGAGGCAAGCGGTAAAAAAATAAAAAATATTGGAATGTTTCGATTAATGATTGTAAGATTGTAGATCGCAAAAATGATGGATAGATCAGACCTCATTCTCACCCTTAGTCATCTTCTTGTTGAACCGACTATTTCATATTACGATTCATTTGCCAGTGATTTTTCACAATCATTTAACCCAGTGATCTGTAACCAACTCATTTCGGATCAACGGTGACTTGCCGTGGTCAAACGTGCGGTAAAATGAGTTTTCCGTGTATCTGGTTGTGTCGCCCGACAGGATTGAAAATTTTCTCTCGGGAGCGTATGGCGAAGTTATTGATGCTGAGTCAAAATGGGCAAGGTATTCCAAGCTTTCGAGTGAATATGACGATATCGTGTGGTTGGATCCCTTCAAAGGACGAAGCGAAGTATCGTTGACGTTTCCAAGCGGAAAGCTGACTGGTCGAGGCGTCTGTCTGGCGAATGAGTCGACTTTGCTGATCTCATAGCCATAATTAACACTCTCAGGTTCATTGGATGAGGTGCGGTTCTCTGCCCGTGCTCTCAGCTGATCAAGCGAAAGATGCGATATACAAGATTCGTTGTCTTTCTTGCTGCCACTGCTGGCTGCCCGAAGGCCCACATTCTGAGGGCTGGAATGAAAAAAATCTATGGCAAGCATATTCGAAGAAAAGGATATCTGCGGGGAAGGAAGAAGCTCAGAGAGCATTGAAGCGCTTTGTTGCGTGAGCTCGTCATTGCTCATAGAGGATGCGTTTTCGTTCGACGAGTCGATTTGTAGGCGTGAGTGCTTCATACCCTCGATATGCTTGTGCTTCTTGTTGGACGCCCCATATGAAGATGACGAATCGGAGGTGTTGGTGGACCGGCTGCTTGAAGACCAAGTTTTCTTTCGCCTGCGAGGTATAGAGGCCCTGTTCTGCATAAGTCTGAAATCAACTTTAGCAGCCACGGTTCTGCGCAACAAAATCTCGAGAAGGATCAGCGTATTGATGCTCTCTTTTTCCTCCTCCGTCATCATGTCGCCCTCAAAAGGAAATGCGTCCTGGACCTTCTGCGGAAGCTTGCCTCCCTCGGCAAACACCACAGCTCTGTACTTGGTCTGGACCGCATTCAAGAACGTGCGACGCTTAGCCAAGAGAGAGTTCCCTGAGGACGCATCATCGTTGTGGTTGGTACCATTTGTTGCCGACGATGCGCTTTCAACTAGTTTCTCGCCTTTGAGAGGAATCTTATCCACCAGCGCAATACTTGGCTCCTGCTCAAGTAACGTAAATCTGGCATCTCGGGAAATTGCGAATTTGCAAGGTTGGGATATAAGTTTTGGTCTCATGTGGGTGGGATGCTTGAAATCATAAACAGCCATTGTCCGCGGAATGACATCTTTCATCAAGGCCAAGATATTGCCATTGACAAAGTAGTCATCGATATCTTGCTGTGAAGTAAATTTGCTTTCCTTGGGAAGAGCCCTGGAAACCGGAAAGTATTTGTACGATGTTCTGCGCTTGATAGGAAACACGAACGATAACTTGGAGGTTCGATTCCGGGATTTTTTCGCTTTGGACTGGCCTGAGAAGAACAGTGACGACAGATTATCCTTCTGGGGGGATGCTGAGCGCTTCTGCATCTTTTTCCTGTTCCTAAAGGTATTTCTGCGCCGAAGTGTGGGCGACTTAGACATCAACGAGCCTGTTCGACGTACGTTCAAATTGTCCACGTGGGTCACCGCAGGCGCCACTGAAACCGGCGAAGATGCACAATTGGTCTTCGACCTCCCGGACCGAATGGCATCCTCGATCTCGATATAACTTGCGGTTTTGTAGTTATGAAAATCCCGGTAGTCCAAACGCTTGGGCATGGGCGATTTCTGGCTAGAGGGGTGACTCAGGTAGAGGATTTCGAATGGCCGAGAGGTCGATCTTGATTGCTTGAGCAGTGACTTTTGAGAAGAAAAGTGGCCAGGGTCCTGGATTAAGGCCAGCTCAGAGCTGTTGTTCTTGGGAGACATGCTTTGGCGGCGGCTAATTCGGAGCGATGCCTGCGACGACCTTAACAGCCCCAAGTCGTTATTATGCCATTGCGCAGAGTGTAGAAGAGCCAGCAGCAGCATATTGGCAAAAACGCAAAACAAGTAGAGTGAACAGGAGGGCGCTGACAAAAGATTGCATTGGGGGACTTGTAAATGGCTGGTTGCGAATGCCCAATGCGGAAGATAGACCCTTTGTCTGCAGGGTGATAATGTGGCGGAGGCGCGTTTGTGACAATAGAACCACGAGTCACGAAGGGAAAAAAAAATTATGCGCAAGCCCGGAATCGAACCGGGGGCCCAACTATGGCAAAGTTGGATTTTACCACTAAACCACTTGCGCAGGAAGAGCTCCGCGACGGGGAATTGAACCCCGGTCTACCACGCGACAAGCGGTAATTCTAGCCACTAAACTATCACGGATTTCTTGCGATAAATTTTAAGCTAGATGTTTATGACAGCTATTTTATTTTGAGCCGAGGTTTGCGGAAGAGGTGAAACCTTCGGAGCTTTTCTTGGTGGACTAGTCTTGTTTCTCTTCGTTTTGTTTCCCGAGGCTTGTTCCCTCAGCTTTTGAGGAAAAACTATATGTTGGGCCTTAAGTTAGCAGTATGCTAATCGCTGGCACAGAGGTCCGGCGCTACATCAGGTCCAATGTAAAAGTTCACAACTGGCCAAAGTAATATTTAGCCTCTTGAGTTAGATTAGCGCATTTTCCAAACTCCAACTTGACCCCTCGCGCCGTTTGAAGTGCTCGTCCATCATCCATGCATTTTCCAGTTTATGTCCCAAGACTGCGAAAACGTGGAGCATGGCATCACCGCAAGCCACATTGGGGACCAAAAACCAGCCCCGGGGTCGAGTTCCACCAGGACAAAGGATAGGCACCAGAACACCACAAAAAGTCGAATGTCCAATCAACCCTGCCCACAAACTTCGCGTGTCGAAATCGCCGGCTCGGGTGCCATCTCTAGCGCCGTTTTCCCACGTCCCACCACTTGACGCGCGAAATTTGGCCAAACAGATACCACCATGCGAATCTTAAGGCGCTTTGCAACGTCACATGTGGCCAGGTTCAAGATAGCTATAGTGGGAGCAGGCCCGGGGGGCTTTTACACGGCCCACCATTTGCTCCAGAAGTCCAAGCACGTACCGGTTAAAATCGACTTCTTTGACCGGCTTCCGGCGCCGTTTGGGCTCAGCCGGTATGGGGTTGCGCCCGACCACCCTGAGGTGAAGAACTGTGAAGATTACATGGAAAAGATCATGGCCGAGTACCCCGACCGTGTCCGCTTCTTTGGCAACGTGAGCATTGGCCACGACGTCCCTCTTACACAATTGGATAAATACTACCACGCGGTGGTGTTGGCGTACGGGTGTGCTGCATCTGATAATAAACTTTCCGTGGAAGGGTCCGACTTGCCAGGCGTGGTTTCGGCACGGCAGTTTGTGAATTGGTACAATGGTCATCCGGACTCGGCTTCTGGGGACATTTTCAATCTACAACAAGTGGAGTATGTCACTATAGTGGGGAACGGCAATGTGGCCATTGACATTGCACGTGTTCTCTTGGCCGACGCTTCGTCCCACTGGGCTCCTACTGATATGGCCACCACAGCTGTGGACTTGCTAACTCGCAGCTCCGTGAAGGGAGTCACTATCGTTGCCCGCAGGGGCCTTTTGGAATCGGCATTCACAAACAAGGAGATACGCGAGCTCTTGGAAGTATCGAAAAGTCTGCGGGTGAAGTTCAACCCCATCAAGGCGGACATTCTTGATGCTGTGCGCCAAAAGAGCAAGACCTTGGGCCGCGTCCATAAGAGAAAATTCACTATCATCGAGAAGGCATCTACAGAGAAGCTCGACTATGAAGCTTCGGGCAAGGAGTGGTCTTTACAATTTCTCTTGAGCCCCAAAAAGTTCATCCCCAGTGAGAGTAACTCAAACTTGCTTCTGGCAACTGTCTTCGAGGAGAACGAGCTCGTGGAAGATACGCTCACCAATAAGGTGTCGGTCAAACCTACAGGAAAAGAAGTGCGCATCAAGAATGATTTGGTGATCCTCTCCATTGGATATGAAGGAACGAGCTTGAAAGGCTTTGACGAGCTCGGCTTAAGCTTTTCCAAAGAGAACAACTGCATTGCCAATAACGAGGGCCGCTTAATTTCGAATAAGCTTGCCGCCCATCATAAGGAGCCGCGATATTCTTACAAGAAGGGGTGGTATGCGTCAGGATGGATCAAAAGTGGGCCCCGAGGTGTTATTGCCACGACCATGATGGAGTCATTTGATACAGCGGAAAAGATTTTGGAGGACCTCTCAAACGACATTTATAATGAGCCTACCGAAGGGGGAGATATCGAATCACAGTTACCACCGAAATACGTGAGCTGGCAAGGCTGGAAGAAGATTGAGGCTGTAGAATTAAAAATCGGAAAGTCATTGGGCAAGACCAGAAACAAAATCCGCAGCATTCCAGACATGATCCAAGCCGCAGAAAACTAGATACAATGGGACACGGCTACAAAGTAGCTGGAATGGTCTAACCGGCGCGAGTTAGAAATGGCTTCGAGCAAGTCTATGGGCTCGTCTTCCAAATACTTGGTTCCGCGCCGGACGATGGTGTCCGGGGCCTGATCGAGGCCTTCTTTACTCAAGTAATATTGGTATCCAGCATGTGCATAGAAAGACGTCGGCGGAAGATACGGAACGATATCGTTCTTATGGTTCATACGCACGTATCCTCTGTCCAAGCTCTCGAACGACTTTTTAGTGTCGATATGCCTGACTGCATCTTTGGTTTCCAACAAGTCGTCGACAAAGCGGGCGAATGCCTTATTTCCCACCTTTGGGCTAGCTAGTGCCACCACCAACGCGTCATAACCCAAGAGTCTGAGCTCAACCCCGACCAAGAGCGAGATGGCGGCCCCCAACGAATGACCTGTAATGGCTATACGATAATCGGGCCGTTCTCTCTTGGTACTGATGATGTGCTTGATGAATTTCTTCGCGTTCATCTTCAAGAAAGAATGCATACCCTTGTGAACCTTGCACTTGGAGCATACTTGCGGCGCTACTACTTTGAAATCTGCATCAGTCTGAACAAGTGGCTGGTACGATACCTGGAGCGCGTCAAGGTTGTTGAACCAGTCCTGCGTGGAGGATGTGCCCCTGAAAGAGACGTAGATTGTCTTCAGCCAAACGTCAAGGGCTATGAGACCCGAGCCCACTTCGAAAAAACCATCAAATTCGAAGATCTTGATGATCTCAAGCGGCGCAATGTGCTCATTTAAACATGCCACGCTGGGACAGCTGGGGCCTTGGGTGCCCACTGTGCCCGTATGCAACCCTTTCTTGATGCAATAGGAGACCGAGGCTAGATAGGCGAATTTCTTGAGCTCGAAGAAGTCAGGTGGCCCGGTGGCCTCACACAATACAAGAATAGGTGAAACGACGACGGCAATTACGACGAGTGTTTGAAGAAGAGTCATGTGTTTTGGTTGCGAAGAGCGAGGAACCTTTCATATTTGCGGGCCAGGTTACCCCAAGTATCTTTGTGGAAGCATGATGAGTTTACCATGTGGGTACTGTGTAGAGACGGCGCCGCCGTGAGAGACAACTTTTAGTGGACTTCCACAAAGGCATGGGTGTGCGCAGGTCTCATTGCATCATGTGCTTTCTATACTCACTGTTTGAACCATACAATGATTTGAACAGCCCAATTTAAGCAACGGGCATAGTCCCTTGCTCATACAGTTTGCCATATACAAAGGCAAGTCATACTCCAAGAGGCGGACCATTACTTTATACAGATTGAAACTTAGACTATAAAAATTGTTCGTGGCCTCAGGCATAGGTCTTGTGTCTATCATTGAGGCTTAGCTTCACTTGGAATCACTTGGTTTGACACCGTCCTCAAACGGCTGCTCCTCCCGGGCCTTATCTAACATAGGCTTGATTTTGTGGCGGGCCAAAGCTGAGTTCACGCAAGCAATGTAGTCTTCCCACACATCGGCACACTCGTTGTGGAGAGACTTTCCTTTCAAGAATTTTTCAATATACCACTGGTTGAAGCAATCATCATGCTTTGTTTTCAAGTCGGTGCATTCGGGGGCAAAGGAGACAGACATAAGATTTCCCATATTTTAGCCAAGCAGCTGGACTCGAAAAACGTGCGGGAAGGGCCCGTGGAGCGCGCCTTCACCAGCGCGACCACCCGCGCGACCCACAACATCACCATCCAGAGTCCACACGCACATTGAGCTGTAGGTATAATTTGGGCTTTTCGTTACAGGTCCTTGAAGAGATATGTCAGCTCGGAGGAAACTGACCATAAATGTCAACATACTGTCTCGCAATGATAGAGATAAGACAAGCCTGCCGGCACTCGAGCTCGAGCGCTTGGAGCAGGAGACAACGCTAGTGCTCCAGGAAATCGATCATAATCTTTCGCGCGCCAACTCTGTGATCAACGAGAAGATTTTCCCCATATTGACCAAGTATGCGGCCGCAACAAGCAAGGTCTGGGAAAACGTGGGATTCTGGAAGCATTTCATGGAGGAGGCTGCGGATGTGGAGATCAAAACACTAGAGGAAAAGGCCCAGGTGCCCCACCGTCCGGAGCCCGAGACAGCTGCTGACGACATCTCAGCGAATTCTAGCTATGATAAGCAAATCGAGGCGTCGACTCCGCAAAATCAGCGCTCAAGATCGCTGTTTGCATCTTCCCAGACCAGCGGTCGCCGCACCTCAGCCTACCGTCGCATTAGCGTATCGCCTAAAAAGCAATCAGACCAAGCAAAAAGGCTTGGAGATCAAGCAAGACTGTCGATAATCCAGAACTTTCTCGACTCCTCGCCCACTCTTCCGGAGCCACCTGTGCTCATGAGTGAGGTGGGCAGAATGACCAACGCAAGCAGCTCTAGTGCGGCGCGGCCTCTACATGGTGCCCGCGAAGTTGGTACCAATGACTCGGCCAGCCCCAATTTGGATAGACTACTGCCCATACAATTCCCGGCGCTAGTGTTGACACCATCAGCATCCAAACCAAACCCGGCTCAGGGCAGCTCCACACAACGATTTCCAAACACGCCCACGTTTAGGTCGAGTCTACAAAGTAAGCAAGGTGCCGGGTCAGACGCCTCACCTGCACGAAGAACTCCCGCAAAATATCAAGACTCGCAAGACGATATTGGGTTTCAGGTGTCCAACAATTTGCTCAATCTCCAATCGCGCCAGGATGAGGACAGCGACGATCCGTCTGTTCCAGAGTTGCAAACAATCAACTTGACCCGGTCCAAGCCTGTACAAGAAACTGAAGAAAGAGTCTTGAAAAAAGGCAGGTTCGCTGACGACCCAGAGAACGTGTTCTTGGACCGACGAGCGTCAGTAGCAGAAGCGCACACCACGCTGAATGCAGAGATTGGCAATTCGCGCTCCATGTCCCAGATCTTTGAAGAGGTGTTATCGGCAGGCCCTAGAGACCCTTTGAAGACTATAGAGACGACCGATACTGCAGGCAAGAACACCCAGAAGTCGGAACAATCGACACAGAGCACACGAGATGCAACCGAGACAGAAGATATTCTTGTGGCACAAGATGTGCCCGAGACAGAAGGTGCGCTAAACCCAACAGTTGCACCAGAACAAGCAGACACCGCTGAAGAGGACCTTAGCCAAGCACCGAACCTATCCTCCATTGAGCATTCGGTCAATAGCTCAGATTTGGGTTCTTTTCTCGGGGAGAGATGGAGGTCCATATCCAGCACTCTTCGGAGATAGTCCACGGGTTTGCAAAAGGCCCCAAATCGAATTTCCGCTTGTATCGCTAACGTGTTGAAGGTTTAAGTCTGAGCGCGCAGCTATGCAAGAAGCGCTTAGAGAGTGCCTTAAACAATGCCTCACCTACTACGGGCTGTGGTTAGCGAGGGCCCCTCTCCAATATTTGAGAAAGAGACTGCTACCACAGCTTAGAATAGAAACCTAAAAAAACCATAAAGGGTGAGACTTGTTAAATTGCTCACCAATACCAGACTCACAAGATAGTCGTGTAAGCTCGGACAATCAACCACACAATTTTGATCATGCCAGCACCGAAGTTCGCACATACTTAGGAGATTCTGTGTCGACAATATTGAACGGTAGTGAGGTAAGCATCCCTAATTTACCGCAAATCGGATAAACCACATTTTGATCCTGAAACCGAATTTTGCGGTTTACACTACGGCGTACTGCGTCAGCAGGGAGACACTGGCCTTTTGTTACACTATACACCTCTTCACACATAGTGTATGGCGCAATGCCGTTGCAGAATTGGCAGATGATAAGACTATCAAAAAGAGGCCCAGGCGATTCAAAATCTCAAAGTCCATCACGGTGTGCCTAAAATGCAGACAACGCAAAATCAAGTGTGACAAGTTGTTCCCCATATGTGGCAATTGCGTATAATGCTGGACTATTGTACAGGTGAGGGATTTTATCCTCCCAGCATCCATAGTATCAGGTTGGAGCCGACGAAAACCGCATCAGAGTTGAACGCATTGAAACACGAGCTAAGCACGAGATTAGCAGCGCTCGAGGAGCACACTGTGGCCTGGCTCGGCTCCGATTTCTTCTTTGGATTCCCTCGCACAACCCTTAATGATACTGCCAATGTAGAACTCCCCGGTCCAGGGTTTGTGGATAAGTGTGTGAGCGCATATTCAGGACCACCTGCACGCAGGTCCCGGTCTTGCACTGTGACTACTTCTTGTTTCACTACTACAAGCCCGTATTCGGCAGCATCGATGCAGGTCTTCTCCAAAGGATCTTTGACCTGAATATCAACATGAATGCCTAAAGCGAGGAGGCTCTTGGCGAATGTGAGTGCTGGGGCAATGGGAAAGGCCTCTTGACCTGGCCGTTGTGTACAAGAACTCTGAAATGAAGAAAGTGCTGACCTGGTTACATTCTGTACCTGACTATAAATCACTCACCATACACTATATCAATCTCCGGGTTCTTTAGGGCGATATCTTTGAGTACATTCACCGCATTGATAATCGTCTTGGCCCAGACAACTGCTCCATCCTCAAGTTGCAGACATTATATGCGGTGCATGATGCGTGGAAAGAGAGAAGGTACCGAGAGCGATCTTCATGGCTTGAAGGGTCACTCAAGGGAATCGAAGAGAATCAAGAGATTGAACGCATGAACATGCGCCTCGATTATGACTTGGGGGTGGTGCGGGTCTATGAGGTCGACTTCGTGACCCAGTCATTACAAAATGCGAACACTATGTGAGATTATTTGAGGCGGGCCCTCAAGTTATGCTAACATACCACAGGATATCCGAAAAGAAGGTACTTAACTACAGCTTGGTAGCAAGAAATAACCTATTTAGGGGTTGCCGCTCTTGCTTCTGCTAACAAAGTGTGAGCTACTCAAGAACATGCTATCTCCGCAGGACGTACAGATGGATTACCAAAAAGCGCTAGAAGTCTTCAAGGTGCTCATGAGAATTTCCTACGATTGTGTGAATGCGATCATGGAAAGGTTTAAGGTGAATGTGAATCACGCCTTGCAGACTCTAGTCGCATGGAAGAAACTACACGGACTTGAGAGCATAGTTGAAGCGGATGCCACTTTTGCGAAAAAATCTTCCGAGGTGCTTTGTAAACAACATCCCGATATGAAGACCACCTGGGAGGAAGAATTCTGGGAATCAGCCCAGAGATGCTTTCAAAAATTCGCTCACGTGAAGCATAGTTACCTTGGGGGGTCAGCAGTGTGCTGTCTATCTTCTTTCGGAGGCCTATGGAGAAGAATTCGTAGATTTGTCTGAAAATTGTGAAGAATTTTGAGAAAATTCTTTCAGTATTGTATAATAGAGGATTATCTTTAATTGTTGAAGTTCGAAATTATATGAAGAAAAGACTAGTAGGAATGTAACCATTGGACATAATAAAGCATACGACTCAAAGTCATTCTCCTTCTTGGCCCTTTTTGTCCTGTATAACTACTATTTTACTTAACTCTGAACCCTGTAACCCAGTTTTACCCCTTCTTTTTATTTTTGATAATTAAATACCTTGAAAGTTTTTTTTTTTTCAATCACTTTCACATCCTTATCATCAATTTTTCCATGTGAAGAAAAATTTTGATTCAATAAACAGTGTAAATTTTTTCCAAGAAATCCGTGATAGTTTAGTGGCTAGAATTACCGCTTGTCGCGTGGTAGACCGGGGTTCAATTCCCCGTCGCGGAGCTCTTCCTGCGCAAGTGGTTTAGTGGT